>ATSW01031889.1:0-19436 GCA_000444245.1 Botryllus schlosseri
TATGGGGGGCCCAAGACCAAAGTTTTGGGGGGGGCCTGACGAAGTGCTGTTACGGCCCTGAACCTAGGGATAGATACGCAACACCCGTCGTCACGCTTGCTTGCCCGGAGTGAATTACTACAGCAATCTGAACGCAATATATTTGCTAACCCCATAGCTGACGACCCGCGTGCTTAAATTCAATAAAGTTGATTTTATTTGAAAGCTACTGTCGCACTGATTCCGAAAATACACATTAAAATCTAATCGGGGCAATGGAACCCCCTTGAAATACACCTCAAATTTTGAAAATCGGCATTGTTCTGAACAATCGCAACCACGCAAGGGCCATTGAGCAAAATTTGAACTGAAACTTGAGGGGGTCCGCGGGGGTCGTTGATGGTCTAAAAGGGGTCCGCGGAGACAAAAAGTTCGAGAGCCACTGATCTACATTATCAACTCCATTCTTGAGGGAAACTGTATGAAGAGAGGAGAGTATACTAAGCTTAAAGGATCACTTAGCTACCATATCATGTACCTTGCCAAATGACTTAGCCAGGTGGGCGACGTAGCCAGGTGGCGCACTTGACCTACCCACAAAACACCATTTTAGTAGAAAATGCAGAATTTGGAAGCTAGAGTTATCGTTTGCTTGCTTTTTTGACGTATACAGCAGAGACACTTTTTGCCTATTAGGGCAGTGTGCGCTACATCAATCACTTCAGTAATGCTCAGAATCGTCTTGTTTTAACCCTTATTTCCGATGACTTTCACTTTCGCACTTTATCGAGTGTGCATCTCTCGTTGCCATGCGTTCATATCTTCGTCCAGGGCTGTGGAGGTACAGACCTTCACAGACTGAATTCCTCTCTGCGAGCATAACTTGCTAATAATAGTAACAAAATAGAGATAATAAACATATTCACGATCAACCAGCACGCAGTAACGGGCGACGAGTATGTTGGCTACTTCAAATACTCCTTCCTGCTTTCGTTCTCCGAAGGAAGCCCTGTTAGTCAGCGACATCGTAATGAACTGACTATGATCCCACGCCTCAGCCCATAAGGGTGCACGGGCGATACTACCAGAGCAAGGACGGCTCAGAATCGTGCACGAAGCTCGCTCGAAGGCGTAAAAGCAGCGTGCCCTTGCTGGCGATAAAAAGGCGGACCTGTTCTATGGCCGTTATTGCGTAATCCTGTCTGAACATGATGCGTAGGTGATACCTAATTTTCCGACCTTTAGGAATTTTGCGTGAGTTGTGAGGGTTTATCTCGCATTTTCGAAAGTTAGATTTTTATCTACTTATAGATGTCGACTTGAGTAGACGTGAAATGATTAAATGAATGCCAACTAATATATATATAGTGAGAAGCACTATATAGGAAGACGTAATATCGTACATCCAATTGATCAAGCAAAATAGAAGTAGTGGTTTGAAGCGAAAGTGGTCTTTAAAAGGCATGTCTCTAAAATAGAAAACGTCCCTGGGTGGGCTTGAACCACCAACCTTTCGATTAACAGTCGAACGCGCTAACCGATTGCGCCACAGAGACATGATGATAAGGATCGCTCAATTAGTCACCAGACTACTCAAGTACAAGTAGACGTCATGCAATAAATTTACATTCAGCTACAAGCAGAAGTAGTGGTTTACCAGTTATGTCAAAGGTAGGCCTACCTGAAATAAAAGGACAAAACATAACATATGAAAGTTACGCGAGTAGTTTTGGAACAAGCGTGGCAGACGCTGTCTGGTAAAACCACTAGAAGCAGGAGTGGAAGCGGGTGGAAGCAGGTGTTCACAATACAAAAACGTGTGTGGGTGGGCTTGAACCACCATCCTTTCGATTAACAGTCGAACGCGCTAACCGATTCCGCCACAGAGACCTCGCGATAAGCTGAGTGTTGAGTAGTAGGCCTACGCATGGTACGAACCCCTGAAAGGTAGGGATGGTGTGAACCGCTGAAAGGTTCAGGTTCGTGTGAACGCGAACCTTTTTGAAAGGTTCTGTGTGAACGCGAACGTGAACATCATGACGTCACGTGATGTCATATTGCTCATTCCAACCCTACATTTCAATGAAGTGATAGCCTATATTAATGTACACGATACGTAGCGACGACTCGGGCCACATAATGCCACAATGTTGAAGTACATATTTACGTATTAAACGTCGCCAAATACATCAACTGGGGCAACCAAATGATATAATAATCCCATAAAATCAATGTCTCCCGTCGCTTTGCCAACAATTTCGACGAGGACTTGCAAGGGAATATAAGCTTACGCCCAGGACCGTAACAGCACTTCGTTAGCCCCCCCCCCAAAACGTTGGTCTTGAGCCCCTCATAGGGTGATAACCCGAACTTATGGGGGGTTTCGCCTCCCAAACCCCCCATCTCATGTCACCTTTTTACCGCTGCTTAACAGCGTACATTAATGTACTATTCAGTTTGTCGGTTGGTTTCGCATGAATCGCGCAACGCGCGAAATTTTTTATAAATTCTTGATTGAATCGGTCAATATCATCGGGTGTTGCATATTTATTGCTGTTGATTTTGTATCCTCTCTCTGCTCATGTAATCAGATTTACCGGTAGAATTCAGTGAGGTATCTTGAAAAATATAGGGCCCGTATATAACAATAATACACATTCGGACGGCCCCTTTAATATAATGACTTTGTTACGTGATGGCATTTCGTGGTCTGTCTGCTATGTCAAAATATATTGAAATCGCCCAAACTAAAAGACGTCCACGATTTCAAATTGGTATTTCTGCTCTGGAAAATTATCTTTCTCTGCGGGATGCATTTGTCTTATGCGGTTCAGACTGCCAGGACAGGAACATTTAGGCGCCTATGGACAATTAAACATATATGTATATATTTATCGAAGTTTTGAGCCAGCATAAAGGGAGTCATTTTCCGTCAAGGTTTTCTCGTTCTGGCACACTTCTCGAAGTCGCATGTTGCATGGCTTAAAACTTCATTTGTCTTGCTGCGTCATGGCGTGGTAATGGCTAACGCCGAAATGCCCATTTCTATAACTCATGCGTAAGGGAATGTAACCAAGTCACAGGGCTCCGAGTCAAAAGTCAATATCACTTTTATAGTTTTGACCCGAGTCAAGTCGAGTAATTTTTAATTCACCGTCGAGTCAAGTCCGATTCCAAGTCAGCGAGCAGAGCGTCGAGTCCGAGTCATGGTATTATGAATCGAGTCCGAGTCCAAGTCATTGTGTTGACTGCTCAGCGTCCCAGTCTTGTTAAACCCACTTTTTATAACTCTGTTTGGTGATATCGAATGGTTCGCATTTAAAATGTAGGCCTACTAATTTCCTCCCTTTTAACAGTTTCTGGTCGCATTTTCGAGTACCTGTAGGCTACCAATAGGCGAAATACCAACAGTGTGGTTGCTTTACTGTTCTTCAGAATTACAATGAACTGTCGGTCTTGGCCATCTGAGAAATGAGTCATATGACATGGTCCGAGTCATGCGCAATGACTCGAGTCCGAGTCGAGTCAATACACAGATAGACTCGACTCGAGTCAAGTCATTTCCTTATTTGAGAAAATGACTCGAGTCAAGTCGAGTCATCAGAAAATCGCGACTCGAGTCGAGTCATGACTCGAGTCATTACAACCCTGTATAAGCTTACGCCCGGTCTAGGCTAGATCCGACAATTAAGCCGGCATCGGACTTTTGCTACATTGATATATATTGATCAGAGTGTAAAACGGGTTTGTATACTTGCTACCGATATTACCTCATAAACAATAGCCAACACCCCAATCGCCCGGATTTGGTTTTTATGATATACAACACAGATGTTAAATGAAACTGGATCCCGTACGCCTGTTATATTTTTTTACATTAGACGGCGATTTATTCCTTATATCGATTTCATTGATTGGTTGAATAAGCACAACACACTGACTACCTTGGTCCGACATGTATAGTGTATTTCGTTCTTGATGTTGTGTGATTGCGGGCCAAGCTAACAGAAGAGAGTCACTAAATATTAACAAAAGGAATGCTGAATATTTCGAGCAAACGTTTGCAAAGTAAGTAAAAATTTTGGAGTTGACAAGGTGCATGCTCGTTTGGATATGATTTTTTTGTGTTGCTAAGCGACGTGAAGAGGGTGGTCCTAAGTTGAAATACAAGGAATTTCAACCATAGATGTGATAAGGACGTGTAAAATTGTAATAAATGAAAAAAGTCACACTGCAGAACCTACCAAGGTTCGTTTGTAAACGCGAAACTCGAAATTTCTGAGGTTCACACACAGAACGCGAACGGAAATCTCACGTTCATTCCACTGAGTACAGTCGATTCAATATTAGATTGAATTCAATAATCCAAGTATGACTGTCAAGATAGCGTAATGGTGAAGCGTCCGGCTCCTTGAGCTTCTCAAAATTGCTGGGATAGCATGGAGGGGCGAAAGTAGTAATTAGCAGTAGTACTTAGTAGTAGTACCAAGTAGTAGCTACTTTTCAAGCAACCGGCTCCAGCTCCGGCTCCTCTTGAATTTTATATAGAGCTCCGGCTCCAGCCCCGGCTCCGCAGAAAATGCACGGCTCCGGTTCCTTGCTCCGGCTCCAAAGCCCTGCGTTCAAACCCAACATGATTTGTAAACCTTTCAAATTACTCCAAATTTTTATTTTTTCCACAAAATCCATCAAAACACCCATAAATGACAATATGTTTCTATCACTAGGCTATTGGGACTTTGGCAATTAAAAAGAGTTTTCACAGTAGGATGTTTCATCTCAGACGGCCATCCTGTTGATGTGAGTCTTGTAGATTTAGCAGGTAAGAAACAAAACTGCATCGTGATTTTCCTATAAGTAAAATAATACAAATTAGGTTTTCAATCATTTTTGGAATTTAGCGGCTTCACGGACCCCCGGTGGAGAACCACTGATGTAGATAGACCCGTATCAGAGTTCTGCTAGTCTCGCGAAGGCTACCTAGTATTACAGCTGACGCTAGTTGGCGACCTCGCCTTCAGACGATGAGGACCATTCGTTGTTCACAACCGTGGAAAAGACATGTGTACTGTGCAGTAAGAATTGAAACATGGTAATCGTTCAAATAGGAGATTGGAACATGCGAAGACCTACCCTGTGTTTTAAAAGTGCTAATGTGAAAATAAATAAGTCGCCAGCTGAATGAGCTAGCATTTTGCGTTCAAACATTTGTAAATTTGACTCTAAAGCGGTCACTGCCACACCAGCGATGGGCCTCGCCGCACGCCTCTGCATCTGATGCATAACTATATAGACCAGTGGTTCCCAAACTTTTTCGGTGTGAGGGCCAAATTTATAATTTCAGAGTACGGTCGGGGCCGCACGAATACTACGGCTATGAAACGGACCCAAGCAGTCATCATGGCTATTTCAGAGTAGTTTTATTGCCCTGGCGAGATTTCAAAACTGTACACTGTTTATCGCTACTTATCTGCTACATTGGGTATCCGTTAAGTGAATCAGATTTTCTCGCCTAAACGCGCGAAGCGCGAGAAATTTCTTTAGTTTCATGACTGAATCGGTCAATATGATCGGGAATTGCATGTATTGATATCAATTTTCATCCTGTCTCTGTTCATGTAATCTGATTTACCGGTAGAGCTGAGTGAGGTGTGTTTGAAAAGGTATAGGCCCCCTCAATAGTAATTAAACATCTCCGGGGGTATACCCGTTGGCAGGAACGTAACAACACTTCGTCAGGACCCCGGGCTCCCATAGGGTGATAAACTGACCCCGCATCACGTTGTTCGCTTTTGCCACGAAATTAAAGTTGTAGCCTACTGTTTAGTGAGACAGCGCGACGCGTGAATATTTCGATAATTCACGATAAAATCGGTGAATAAGATCAAGAATTGCATGGTTGTCCTCTTTGCCCACGTAATCAGATTTACCGGTAGAGCTGAGTGAGAGGTGTCTTTGAAACTGCAGACCACGTAAAATTAAACATCTTCGGGCGGGCGGACTCCTAGGTATGACTTCTTTACATGATGTTATTTCGTGACCTCCTGTCTGCTATATCAAAAAATGTAGAATTGCCCAAACCTACTAAACTGAAAGATCAAACGATTTCAGATTGGTATTTCTTCACTGGCATGTAATTTTATTTCCTGCGGGATGGTATTTTTCTTGTGAGGTTCAGATTGCCAAGACAAGAACATTCGGCGCCAGTCATTTAGGCGCCTATATGGACAATTAAACCTATATGTATTTTGTATATATAACGAAGTTTTTGGTATTTTGAAGTTTTTAGTCAGCATAAATGCAGTCCTTTACGGCCAAGGTTTTCTCGCTGCCGATCGTTCTGACACACTTCTTGGAGTCACATGTTACATGGCCTAAAATTTTATACGTCTTGGTGCGTTGTGGTGCGATAATGGCTAACGCTGATATGCCCATTTCTATAAATCTTACGTATTTTTTGTGGGGGAAGAGTACCCAATAATCAAGATATATGGCGAATTGAAATCGCGCATAGCGCGAAATTTTTTGAAAAAGTTGCATAAATTTTCAAAAAATACTCTATAATTTATGCTAATTCACGAAATAAGTTTGGGCCCCCTTCGAGCTCGGCCCCCCTCAATTGGGGGTTTGGGGTGCGGCAGTTACGGACCTGACTATAGGACTGCCAATTATGCTGCTTTTAGCCGGCTAAGCAGTATGCATCTCGGCATATTCAACCGTGGGTCACGTGTTGCACATCTAGTTATCATAGTTTTACCATACGTCCTCTTTTAAGATTATTTGTCCGTTTTTTTGATTTTTTTAAAAGTGTCCTCGGAGGACGCCCAAATGTCTTCTTTTTTGAGGATTTTGGTTACATATAGGGCCAAATTCGACTTATATACATTAAGTCAGCACAGTAGGAACGCTACGGCGGCTATTTCGGGAGCTGGACCGGAAAGTTGACCTTTTTTTTTAGTCAACCACCTGTTAATGGGAAAGAAAAACTGTATTTTCCGGGAGTTGAGCCTCTTTTTCTTTTTTAGTCAAGCGACCATGAAGTGGGAAAAATTTACCCTTTTTTCAGGATTTTCCTCCGGTTTTGAAAGTTATCAATACCTATTTATATCTATAGCTACTGCTCGTTCAACTGGAAAGTTAGGGGACATTGCATTGAAACAGCAGTGACGTAACGTTTGCGGTCTATACTCACAACTTTCCTGCAATTCTATAATTAAAAACTATAGAGGTCAAGCCAAGAAAGAGTATTTTATAAATATAAATTTTATTTTTTGTCATGAATCGACTTCCTAATATATTTTGGGGGCCGCAAGAAGGCTATCTGGGGGCTGCGCTTGGGAATCACTGATATAGACTGCTGGTGAACAAAATGATCTGTGCACCGACACAGTGTTAAAAGAACGAAACCAATAAAATATGCTTTTCACGTAAAGTGAAAACATTATAATGGATATGTATTGCAATTTTGCAAGTCAGTATGACTTCGACTGCCCCCTTCAGATGCCAGTTCAGGTATGCGAGGCTTTATCTTGAGAAATGTGTATTGTTCGGTCAAAGCGCGTACAACTTTATGCCGATTGCTTAATTGCAAACGAGCATTGACTGACATAGAAGAGATAGAATTGGGATTTCAGAACGATGGCGTTTCCATTTCGAACCCGTACGTACGTCACTTCATAATAAATGACAGGGGTTGCCCATTCCAAACGGGTCGCGGGCCACTTTTCTAATTTCGTAGAGGCCGCGGGCCGCGAAAAATATCTCCTAGTCCAGGGGCGGGCAACATACGGCCCGCGAGGGGATTTTGTGCGGCCCGCTGACAGTTTTTGGTCTTACGTGATGATGAGACCCGCATCGCCGTCTACAGGCATTTACGCACAAACATTTTCGAGCATGAACTTATGTTCACCGCATTGACGTAGCCAGGGGCGAATGGGACCATTTCATTCCCAAATTTTTCGAGAATATTCGTAATATTCATAAATAGTGGAATATTTTCGGGCAGATGGATTCAAACTAAAATCTTTTCGCGCGCGGCGCATGGTTTAGTGTCTCTACGTGCGTGTCTTGATTATGAGAATACGGTATCATAAATTCACTAGAATAGCCCGAGACTGTTGGTTTGAGAATGAACCCACCCGAAGTGAATAATCTGCGATAAGCTCATGGATGTATATTCTTATGCCATGATCAATGTTCAAAATTATAATTATACGTGCTGTAAATTTTCGAAGAAACCACTTGCTCATACACTCACCAATACCATTGATCAAATTCATTGATATATGCAAAAATTTTCGCGCTTCGCGCGACTATCTGCCAAATATGAGCTGCTTTCTAATCACATTCATTTCACCGATTTGGGCTCGCTCGTGAATCGATCGCCCAACTGCAGGAATGTGTGCGTCTCTGAATTGTATGTGCAAAGGGTAGTGCAGGGTAGGATGAGCGGATCTGTGGCGCGTTTCCACTGGGGGAGTTACCCTGAAATCATTAAAAAAAATTCAGGAATCCGGCCCGCCTCATGTTCATGTTCCCCTATCCGGCCCGCCGGATTAAGAAGTTGCCCGCCCCTGTCCTAGTCACTAGACTAGGACCTAGTGAAGCTTGATCTTGTGGGGAAGCCCCAGGTCGTTTTGTAAGCGACTTGGTCTCGGCAGTGTCGAGGCCATTACACGTCAAGGCAATGCCCGCATTCATATGAGCTAATTCGTCCTCCATATAGTGCTATTACCATAGCTGAAGCCGTATCAGCTTGTGAGGAATAGTGATGTCGGGCACAACAGAATAGCATATTTGAACAACAACAACAACATTTTAAACTGAAATCAATTTAACATTTCAAACTGCTTTACTTTGCGTTCTTTCGAAATAAAAATGCAGCCCGCGTATTGGTGACCCCATATATAGTATACGACATACCACCACCACAGACTCAATTCGACTACTGATCGGCATGCAACCAACGATGGCCAAGACGGGCGTGTAATAGCAAATCATATGAATAAGTTGAGGGTATGTATCCTGACCTCCAAAGTAGAGCCCGATCGATTATATCGGTTCGCCGATAATATCGAGTCGATATTAATACAGTTTGAAAGAATTTTCGGCCATTGGAGGTAAAAAAACATCGGCATTTTCGTGACGTCACAGCATGATGGCTGGAAGTCAGAAAACTATAATACCTGACCGCTAGACTGGGAATAATGCTATATTTCATATGGCGTGCACTCTCAAGGTGTCCAGGTGCAGCCTTCCTAGTTTATTTCATGTTCAAGTATATGACAATGGCCGTTAAGCTGTTGAACTAAATGCTGTGAAGTTTTGAAATAGAGCCTTTTGAGGTAGATTCCCTCTTATTTGAGCATCGGCTTAATATATCGGTATTATCGGTGATAGATATCGATTTTTATCGGTATCGGCCCAAAAATACAATATCGGTTAGGATCAACTCCAGAGAACATTCATACTACCGGTAGATAATTCGTTGCGCAGTGGAGTTTGAAAACTAGACTTTCTGCTATCAATAAACCTGATATAATATCGCACTATTACTTGTTCACGGATGTTCAGTTTATGTCATAGTTAGGGTTGCATTTAAAACAAAATCAATTTAAAACAAACATGTTTAAAACAAGGCCCTTGTATAAAACATGTTGTGTATTGTGGTTTTTGTTTTTTATTAAGTTGGGACGTCACGAATATTCAATTGTGACGTCATAGTGGATTGACATTGACAATTGAAAATATAGGGTGAATATAGCTCCTCTGACGAAATATCTACGTATTATAGCTGTTGAACAGACTATTTTGAGGGTTCCAACCATCGCATATCGTAGGTATACGTCGCCTATATCGGGTGGTAATCGTCCGTATAGGCTCTTACAACATGTTTTTTGGAAAGTATTTACACAATTATGGCATAATTATACAACTTGGAAAAAATGTTTTTTTCAAAAATGCCTTTGTTTAAAACAGTGTTTAAAACATATTTTAAGCAAAGTGTGTTAAACAACCATTTGTTTTAAATGCAACCCTAGTCATGGCCGTTGTAGAAGTGAAAAGTAATCGTCATTTTACAAAGAAATCGATTAGATTAACCTGCGCTATCAGACTTCATTGATGGGGCATTCAATTGCTGATACTGAGTAGAAAATCGTTGTACTGCAGATATCTCTATGAGACAATCCAACCTACGTGGGCCTTCCAAGATCGGGATATATCGTGCACGTTGGAAACCACTGGTGATCGTAGTCCTCACAAATAACAACAAGCTCGCGAGCGACGTAATGATAATAATTAAATCTGCCTTTCGCTCCGCGTTTACCAAATCCCACTATTTCACATTGAACGACTTGGGATTAAAATACGCTGCACATTTCGCCTACACATTTAAATTGCGGCAGTGGATTTGCACGTTTATCAACAGTCGTATGTCCTATGCGTAAGGTAGGTGCCGTTCCTTTTTGTAGCAAAACTCTCCGTCTTCCTAGCGATAATGCCCCCCATAAAGATAATGGATACGAGCATGAAATAGTCCATATTTAGGCATAGACTACGGGAAGGGAGAAATGTTAGTGTTTGTTTGGGGAGCCGCTACGCTATAATACCATAGACGAGTATTTGGATTTGTGACGAATGGGCTGTCGCTAGAACAATCTATTGCTTCGCAAACAATGGTAGGCCAACTTTTTCAATACAATCGTGAACTGAAGAAGATGATGTTCAATTCAGTGTTGGGATGACTCGGGTCAACTTTTACGTATGACTTGACTTGACTCGAGTCACTTTGCAAGAATGACTTGACTTGACTCGGCGCTTCAGAAATGTGGATTGACTCGTGACTTGGAGCAAAATTTACGAGTCAATTTCAAGTCATTAAGTAAACGATGTCGATTAAATCACCCTATCTTGTGTATGTTCGAATTGTTCCCGATACGTCGGCTTCACTTGTGAGAGCAACCAGTCATTCAATGATTGTACGTTTCACCATAGTGTCCTATATGGCGTGGACACAGTGAGAGTGAACGGCTCACTGCATTTGGGGTACGTCATACTTTACATTTGACCAAAGGCAACTTTACGGCCATTTTTGACCGGCTGGCCGAGCGCAAAATTTGATAAAACGGGTATTAATGGAAAGCTGCTGCTGTACTGATTACGAAAATATAAAATTTATTCTGTTCATGGTCCTGAAACCCCCAAAATCAACCTAGTAATTTGCATTGTGATCGAGTTTTGGCCTTGTGACGCAATAATTCTGTCTGGCAAAACGAGAATGAAGCTGAGAAGAAAGCGCCAGACAGTCCTGTTGCGTCACAATGACAAAACTCAATAACAATGAAAATTTCTATGCTGATTTTAGGGGTTTCAGGACCATGAACAGAATAAAATTGTTATTGTTACATCACACATAATTTGACCCCAAACGAAACGATCACAGCTTACGTTGTCGTAGTAGCAGTAGATTAGTCTAATACAGGGGCGGGCAACGTACGGCCCGCGGACAGTTTCCCGACTTACATGATAATTTGGCCCGCGGCCGCAGTCTGCCGAGATTCCCCACTTCTTGCTTAAACGTCAAATTTTAGTGACTGCATGCAAGACCGTAACTGCCGCACCCCAAACCCCCGAATTGGGGGGAGCCGAGCTCGAAAGGGGCCAAAAATATTTCTCGAATTTAAACGAATTATGAAGTATTTCATTAGAAATTTATGCAACTTTTTTAAACAAATTTTTCGCGCTGCGCACGATTTAATGTTGACAATTGCCTTCATTATTGGGTACTCTTCCCCCAACAAAAATACGCATGATTTATAGAAATGGAGACTTTGGCGTTGACCATTACCGCGCCACGACGCACCAAGACATATGAAGTTATAGGCCATGCTGCAACATGCGACTCCGAGAAGTGTGCCAGACCGCTTAGCAGCGAGAAGACCTTGGCCGAAAAGGACTGCCCTTATGCTGACCGAAAACTTCGATATATATATACAACTATTAAATATATGTTTAAATGTCCATTGACGCCTAAATGGCTGGCGCCGAAAGTTCCTGTCCGGGCGCTCTGACCCCAACAAGACAAATACCATACAGCAGGAAAAAATTATATTAGCCAGTAAAGAAATATCAATTTGAAATCGTGTGCGTCATTTAGTTTAGTAAGTTTGGGCGATTTCAATATCTTTTGACATTGCAGATAGGAGGTCACGAAATAGCATCATTTAACGAAGTCATTATACCAACGGGTCCGCCCGAAGATGTTCAATTATTATTTAGGGGCCCTACATTTTCCAAGACACCTCACTCAGCTCTATTACCGGTAAATATGATTACGTGAACAGAGAGAGGATAAAAAATGATAGCAATATATATGCAATTTCCGATCATATTGACCGATTCAATCATGAATTATAAAAATTTTTGCGCGCTTCGCTCGTTTAGCGTTTAGGGGGGGGTCAATATCAACGTTTAGGGGGGGCTGACGAAGTGCTGTTACGTTACGTTATTATATACGGGTGTGCGCAGCGTACGAGAGTAGAGCTCACGCGTAAGTTCGGCGAAGCGAGAAGACTTGCATTATCGGCATTTGCGCTGTACTCGACTCTAATGAATTGATATCTTGCTAAATTTGGGGTACCGGGCTTATCGAACGCATTGAAATCTTAATCAAGGATTGCACCGTGTGTTAATTGATCAGGGAGAATCAGACATGGAAGCGCCTGTATGACAATGCTGTTCTCAAATCCACATTGCATTCGATCATCGGTGAGAAATGGCTTTGAAGTGACATTGCTGTCGTTTAAATACATTCATTAAATACGATTAATTCCTTGCATATGTGGATAATGTATCGATTCAGCAATCCGGCCCGCCAATTACCTAATTTTCCTATATCCGGCCCGCCGACTGGAGAAGTTGCCCGCCCCTGATCTAATAGCAACGTATCTTTGTTTCTTATACGGCCCAGTGCTTACATTGCGCAGTGCTTAATTTTACCAACACTCTTGTATGATTTAAATCGGAAGAATATAGTTTAAACGTTTATATTCTCACGGATGTGTTGGTTGGATGGTAGTGTATTGTACCACATCAACTTGGTTAACTTCTCGAGGCTTCGTATTCGATTCTCTATATTGGCTGATTCTGGTAATATCAGACTGTGTGGGTGGCCGATTTCATTAAATCGCGCGAAGAGCGAGGAAAATCTGGAAGTTGTGTAAATTTCCCACAAGATACTCTATAACAGTGCTTTTCAACCTGTGTGACGGTTCGCACCCGTGCGAATGAAAAAATTGGCAGTGCGAATGACGAGCATGGTGCGAACGGTGCGAATAAAAATCCCGTATGAGTGCGAACGAAAATTCTGAATAGTGATTGTCAATTTTTTCTGGCCTGGAATAATTCGAATATACCTTATAGGAAATTCAACGGCAGTGTAACTTTTGTTGTTGCGCTGCAGTTGCAAAAACTTGTCTAAGTTACGACGCACCACTAGTCGTAGCTCTCACAAGCCGTAGTAAATTAATATTTTCACTCTATAATTATTACGTAACCAAAAGCGTGGTTTGGAAGCTGGTGTAGTGGCAGACATACAGTATATCAGTCCGTCTGAACCTGCGACGGGCTGGGAAAATGACGTTAAATTGACTATCTGCTTACTTTCGCTAACCAATCATCATACTTCCGTAATACCTGTTCGATTAGTGCGAGACACGAGGATAGTAGTAAATACTATCATTACGGACTCCCATTTGCAGGTTACTGTAACACAAATCTTACCCCTTCCGACATACTGTAGCCTCCTAGACCGTTTTGTCAGCTCTCAAAATCGATTTTGTCCAGCAAACATTTTTCATTCATGAAAAATACGCTGTATGTTGGATAGGAGTGCAGAACAGACTTCAAGACCTGGTCATCCAAGCACTAGTAGAAGGGTTTTAGTGAAATGGTTGAAATCAGAACGAGCGAAAATACTAGCCTATTTAAGGAGACACTTTATAGCTTGAGATAGATAGTAGCCAATTTGTTGCACATCTGACCAAATAAATCTTGTATTTTCATCTTCTTTTTGTATAACAATATTCGGTCAGATTGTGCGAATGAAATTTAATTTACAAAAAAAGTGCGAACGAAGCTCAAAAAGGTTGAAAAGCACTGCTCTATAATATATGTTGATTTGTGAAATCATTTTGGGCCCCGTTCGAGCTCGCCCCCGCCCAATTGGGGGGTTATGGGGTGCGGAAGGTATTGTCCCGTATATATCTGTAATGTACTAATATGTGTAGGCCTGTGTGCTGTACACACTCTAAAAAACACACACTAATTGTCATCCTTTTCTGAACTGAACTCGACGAAATATATTATAAATAGTGCGCATCACACATATTGACTGTGACCACAGTTTTCAAAGGCGAAACTACAATCCTCCTCACCCAAACTCGGTTTTAGTAAACTAACATCAGCTAACAAATCATGCCGTGTGTGTACCGGCACATCAGTTTTGGGTCGCGGTTGGCCGTCGATTAACGATCAGGCTCAACGGCATCCAATTCTCTTTCGCATCGACCGATAATCGGTCAAGCCTTTCTCGCAGAGCGTCGAAAAATCCGCGTCGATTTTCGATATCCACGACCTGCAGGTCCATCCAGCAAGCCACGAACCATTCAACGGCCAGAACCACGAGACTGCCGGCGGCGGCTGCCCCGAGCATGATGAAAACTCCAGAAAGGCTCGAAAATGTCAAGCGGTCTTGTTCGTTGCTTGATTCCTCCGTGCGGTAGTTTGCTGAAAGAATTATGGAGTTGTATATCTTCGTTATGTGCAATAATCCGAATTGGTAATATGCCGAGTTCGACGATGGCAATGGTAGGCCTATTTGTACGTGACATCCATTATTGTAGTTTAGCCTTCATAGTGCTTCGATATCTATTGGTCATGTTACCCCAGAAATTTTAATGATCGATATAGGCTAATTTAAGGTTGGTGAATCCGAATCTGTGCTCAGAATTTCTCCATCACGTCAGATTTTTTCCGTATGGATTTTTCTCATTTTCATAAATTAATCACATTTCGGCTTTCGCTATTGAAAGCATACAACAGCAACAGATCAAATATTGTTATTGGAATCATCTATCATGAAACCCGAGTTGTTGTAGTACAGAATGAGTGAGTTTTCAGTGAACTTGAATCCAGTAATTCTCTATCTTCGTTCAATCAGAAGCTCTTTATTCGACCCAAAATTCGGCTACCAAATTTCAAAAACATTTTGCCTAAAAATTTTTAATGATTGATTTAGGCTAATTTTAGGTTGCTGAATCCGATTATGTCGTCAGAATTTCTCTATCACGTCGGATTTTTTCGGTATGTATTTTTCTCATTTTCATAAATTAATCAAATATCGGAATTCTTTAGTGACATTACGGTCAGCGTACGACAGCAATAGATCAAACATTGTTATTGAGATCATCTATAATGATGAAACCTGGGTTGTTGTAAAACAGAATAACTGAGTTTTCGATGAACTTGAATCCAGTGGTTCTCTATCTTCTTTCAATCAAGACCTCTTTTCGACCCATAAATTTTTATGTGGCTGCAACTATTTTTAGTCGGTAGCCGCTATCATCTTTATATACCACTCTTCGTTTAAAGATTGTGATTAGTAGCTTCGAACCTTATTTAGTTCCATACGTTCCATACGTTCCATACTTATCATGCTAATTCTTCTTCAGTTTCCATATATTGTCACATTTTATCGTAATCGAGGAAAGCTGTTTCTGAACTGTTTTTCTTTTGGTTTATTGCCATGATATGAAGGGCTTCTTTTGCATTGTCTATTATAGACAACCAGATGAATGGAGACTGCTTACTAACAGCTCAACACGAAGCCTGAATTGCGTGTTACTTCACAATAGAAATAAATATGCATCGGTTCTAGGACAGTCGATCCCTCTCGACATAGGACATTATGTGGCCTGCACCAAATACCGCGTGTTCTATGCTGGAACAGAGCCAGAGAATAGCATTGGTTAATTTTGAGGCTTTTTGTTAGTGTTTTGCCGGTTCTAAATACAAAAAGCTTTACATTTGTGGTGTTTCTCATTTGCCATAATATTTTACTATGAACTAGAGTCGGTGGAAGTGATCAGCGTTGCTACTCAAGTAGCACAAGTAACGCCTCACATTTACACTCAATTACAAGTAGAAGTAGTCATTTCTAAGACGTATCAAAACTACTTCAAGTGGAATACGAAATGGAAGGTCTGAGAATTACTAAAAGTCGGTGAATACCTAAGTATATTTGGTCGGGGGAGGGTGGTCGCATGCTTTCAACAGTTAGTCGCAGGTGGCTACATACGAAATCGCACGATGTATCGCTGCATATAACGCAAAATGACTATAATGACACCACCCGTGGGTAGAATTTTCGAAAAAATATACTCAGTTAACGGGATTCAGCGGCTATTTTACGCGTTTCTTATGACAATTTAACTCATGAGAGTGGTGCAATATTATCCCTGAACTACTTTCTACTTTACAGAAACCAAATTGCAAAAGTAATTAGTTCAGCCAGAATACTGTTCAGGTAGATGCTGAAGTAGTTGTAAAACATCACCACTTCAGTAAGTACTGCAAGTAGCCAAAATGTGCTTGAGTACCTAGAAAACTAGAAATATTCAACATATATAATATCTCAAAAACGTGACGTGATGGAGCAAAAATTACGTCAGATTCGTATTCAGCGCCCCCAAATTAGGTATATTTGACCCAAAGAAGTCCTGGCGCAAAAATCGTGTAGACCAGTGTAATATGAACTGCAGATTTATAGAACGGTCCATTTTCGTTCTAAGTCAGGTGGTGCCGGACGTTTTGACTCATAGGCCTACCCCTTATCAAGCTTGAGATGCGGTATTTTTTATCAACTCCATAAAACAGTGGTTCTCGTCCTTTTTGACCTCGTTGTATCCTCTGAAAGGGAACAATATCTCGCGGTTATTATGTTATTCGAGTACTCTGAGTGAAAAATTTGAGAAAGTAATGACCAACAAAAAGGTCAGCAATTTATACATCATGCCATTGTACGTTTACATTGAACAATCCGATATTCTCATGACAGCGGTGAATTTATCACTTAACCAACTTCCACTACGGTGACTAAAAGGGATCTCACTTTCGGATAATCCTCAACATCACGGCCTCATCGCCGATAATAACCGGTGTTTATTCATCGCAGTGGGAGTTGGCTAAATGGTAATCTTTACCGCTATGTACCCGGGTGATATCCATTCCCGGCAGCAGCACGTCCCGGGGTGTCGAAATGCCAGAGGTTTATCTGGGACCCTCCTTTTCTACATGGCTGTGCTCACAGCGACTTTAGAAGAATCCCAGTCAATGAAGAATATAAGGAAAGCGAATGAAGAAGAGTAAGGAAATGCGTCTAAAATACAGCCGAAGATATCACTATCGAACAATATTACATCGCGGATGTTCGATTAAGAAACCATAATTAGCCGTTTGAGCATACTCCTATTTCTTCATTACTTTGGTCCTTGTGCATCGTCTCGTACATTGCATATATTGAGCAGATAAAAAAAGAACTATGCCAAATGCTACTCATAATTTGGATGTCCTTAAATTTTGTCATATGTCGACGGCAACTATCGATACCTCATTTTGTCGCGGTAACCCTGAGCAGTCAAGTCGGCATCCCGGTTGAGATTTCCTGTGTAATAGTTGCCATACCAAAGAAACACACACGCCCGTTTTTGATGGTTCAGCGTGTCGCTTGACGCCGTGTCTCTGTGGCGCAATCGGTTAGCGCGTTCGGCTGTTATCCGGCAGGTTGGTGGTTCAAGCCCAGCCAGCCCAGGGACGTCGTGTGTTCTTATACCACTAATAGTGGATAAAGTAATACATTAAATGAATTTTTTGTTGCTAAAGTGAACGCGATCACGTATGCTATCAACTATACTGAGGGTGATAACTGCCGACGTGTCGCTGTGGCGCAATCGGATAGCGCGTTGGCAGTAAACCGAAATTTTAGTTCATAAATCTTTACGAACCCCTTGCAACGCCCCACCTTGACAGACACTGTTGATATGGGTAAGTAACTCACCGCAAGTGCTTCCGAAATATCTATCAGTCAATTCTTGAATCACTCCAGATTGTCTCAATTCCAGCAATTGCCGATTGAAGATCTCTGGAATTCACAACGAACACTATGGCATTCGCTTTTACTTCTGTGGAAGTTAAAGCTATAATATCCACAACCGTACGCAGACGCTAAAGATGGTATTTGATAATAATAATAATAAAAGTAGAAGCCTAAGAAATTGCGAAGTGGCGAGATACCGAAGTGGTATGATCCATGGCGGCAACCCAACGGGTTGCGGGCTCGAATTCGACTGAGGTCGACTCCAGAATTCCTACCGAAGTGTTGGAGGTTTATCTAGGCTCCTCCTCACCGTCTCATACGAGTAAGCGGCGTCTTATAAAAGCCTAGAAGTGGGCCGTACTCCAAGCCGCAGTCTGCGGAATAAGAGTGAAGAAAATTGGGGTGGGACAAGTGGTGTCAGTAATAGGTAGTGCGTAGCTTTGTAGTACACGTTTTGGATGCTGTGATACGACAGAGTTGCCATACGTCCGGAATTTCACTGTTCAAACTAGCGTCCGGGAGGAATTTCTAAAATATGCCTAATGTCCGGAATTTTGAAGACTTGACGTAGGCTCATAATTTTTTTCGTAAATCAGCATGAAAGCAATATTTTTTTGGAATATTTATGCTGATGCATGATATTTTTCTTCGCGCCGCGCGCGAATTACTATCACATTTATTGATTTTAATATGGTGACTACCACCGTCGCAAAAAACTGCAGTAAATATAAATAAAAACAATCTTCATTTACTGAAATAAGCCTAATTGTAATCGCAATCATAGGAGAACGGTACATTCCTAGAGATCGTTAAAGGGGCACTGCGCTCTAAAATTGATGTGGTCTCAAATTGAAGGTAAAAACGAACAAAAATTTTTGGCCGCGGCCATTTCATTCAGAACGTCACCGTAATGGAGCTGCAATTTATTGAAATTTCTACAAGACCAGCTGCCGTGGCTGCTTAACCCGTTACATGGCACGATGTCTTCATCGTCGCAGTTGCTCGACGCGATAAGGCAGTCACGCAGAGAACGAAACTTAGACACATTTCCTTCATAACATCGGCTGACAACTATCTAAAATTCGTTCTCTGCGTGACTGCCTAATCGCGTCGAGCAAGTGCGACGGTGAAGATATCGTGCCATGTAACGGGTTAAGCAGCCGCGACAGCTGGTCTTGTAGAAATTTCAATAAATTGCAGCTCCATTACGGTGGCGTTCTGAACGAAATGGCCGCGGCCAAAAATTTTTGTTCGTTTTTACCTTCAATTTGAGACCACATCATTTTTAGAGCGCAGTGCCCCT
>ATSW01031907.1:0-10482 GCA_000444245.1 Botryllus schlosseri
CAAGAGAAACGTTTTGAGGGGCCTGACGAAGTGCTGTTACGGCTGGATATTGATAACAAATTTACGGATAGATGTGCAACAAGTGACTTACGATTGAATACGCCGAGATGCGTACTGCTTAGCTGGCAAAAAGCAGCATAATTGGTAGTCCTATAGCTCTCGACCCAAGCGTCCGAATAATTTGATATGTCGGTGTTTATCGAAAGCAAGTGTCGCACTGATTCCAAAAATACGAATTGAAATCTCGCCAGGGCAATAACACTACTCCGAAATAGCCACCAAAGGTTGATTGTTCTGAACAACGGGAGCGCTGGAACACAGTGGCCAATGGCGTCAAGCGAATTATCGGAACAACGCCAATTTTCATATTTTGGTGACTATTTTGGGTTCCTTTCATTGCCCTGGTATTCGTGCGGCCCCGACCGTACTCTGAAATTCTAAATTTGGCCCTGCCACCCAAAAAGGTTGGGAACCACTGGTCTAGACTGAACCGGAAATGCGTTTTTGAGCCAGCTTGTTCCAATGTGTACTATAGTGTGTTACGGACCGAAAAATTCTCTGGTCTTACTCCGATCCTGTTTCTTTTTAAAGCTTTCGTCCGACTCCAGTCCGAATCCTAGGCCGTATTTTATAAAAGACCGTTATCCGGTCCGAAAAAACTCCGATAATAATCATCTATACTCACAGGATGGTATTGAATATTGATTGAAACAATGCAAACAGGACATCAAAAACTCCAAGAACAAATCCAACCCTTATCTGAAGTATAGGCTATAATTATGCCAACTTGGACTTAACATGTGGTTTATTTACATCAACGTTTCACTTTAGCTATTGATTCGAGGGTGGAAGAAGGTAAGGCTGTCATATTCTTACAGTAAAAAGTACTCATCCGGCTCTTAACCGGCTCCGGCAAAAAATGAGAATATTCGGCCGGATATCCAATCCGGCTCCGGTCCATGCTCTGCCCTAATGTGTACAGTGATTAAGTGACCAACTTATAGGTCGTGTAATCTGGATCTAAAATAATACCAATACAACAAGGTATACCGTGACAACTGTAGTAAAAGTGCCGGCTTTGAGATGGTTTAAAACTTGTTTGCTGCCATTTTTACATTGCGAATTACTAGAGATGTGCTTTAAATTATCATGCCAGACGTTTCCAATCCATCATCCGCAAAACAAGTCAATCAGTTCACGTAAGATGCGCTCACCCAAAAGCAATAAACAGGCATGTTAAAAAATGGAGGCGGAGGCTGTGAATGCAGACATTTAAATAAGATTTACAGCAGCAAATATTTGTTTACTTGAGTCTGAAGGAAACCCGTGCAGCTCGCCGTGTTTAGAGATTGATTTCGGATCGGTATTAAAGGAAAAACGCATACTCGTCGGCTGGATGAGGCCGAAAGAGGGCGAATTTCAGGTCATCTGCCAGCAAAGCTATGAAAACAGCAATGCTAAATACCATGTTACACACAGCTCGGGACCAAGATCAGGTTTGTAGTATCCCAAGTACATTTTGACGTCTCCACAAAAGAAAAAGGGCGAGGACTATTGAGATTTAAATGACTTGAGAATGTTTCATGTTTGGCATTGTTTTGAATAATTATATTGAATGAAAAAATAGTATTTTTTTTATATTAACCCTCACTTTCTCATAGCCTAATTTTAACACATCCACTTAACAGCTTGCGTTAACAATGTAATTCACCGTTGTCCATTTAAAAATAAAATGCGCCACGGATTATAGTTTGATCTTTTGGCTCAGTCCGCCAACCTATGTTTTGCCCATCTCGCCGACTATTACGATACTACTAGGGATTTAGTGAATCGTCGTTGATTACACTATGTAATAAAAATTGTCCTGGTGAAATAACTGCGGTAATATGTTTGCTTATGCCATATAAACATGAAAAATCATAGTTGTGCCAGCATAAGTTCAGGTACGTGTTGACCTCGAAATAGAGGTACGGTGTTGGCCTCGAATTGAATGTGTCTCATAGGCCCGCTAACGCTCGTTGCACACCCCTAGACTACAGCATTCAGTTCATACAGTACATAGCATTGGACCGGACAGGCATCTAGCCGAAAATGTAGACCTATAGTCTACATAAAAACGTATATAGGTAAACCCCTACACTCTATTAAATGCAGCAGTTGTTTTACTACTGCGGATTATTCTCATAATCTTGAAAATTAGCTTAATAATATGATTATCTTACAATTCTTTGCTAAATTAATCGATTATCTTGTGTTATTGATGAAATTAATCAGATTCTAGCACAAAATACTTTCGCTCTTATAAGAACCAGAACATGATATTATTAATTGTCAAAAATATTATTATTTAATCTCACAAAGTCAGAACCAAAATTCGCTTTTTGAATGCTCATTTCTATTGATTAAGGCCATATTTAATCAGAAAATGATAGTTTTCAACTCATGGACAAATTCTTTTGTACGTAGTGTAATATATAGGTAGTCATTTGATGCTCTCACCCTTCTTGCTCCAGTGAATCCTCCAACGCGATGAAATTGCTCGGTATTAATCCTTCCCGGTTTGTTAGAAGTGACTTTCCCAGCCACCAATCGCAACTGCAAATATATATCATTGCATTTCGCCAGAAAACGGAGTTTAAGAAATAATAGTGCGATAACACAGGCATAGTTTATTGCAGTGGTTCTCGAACGGTGTGACGATTGGACTGCCCAGGGGCGCCGCGAGAAAATGTGGTAAATACTACGAAAAGCAAAAATTAGGGAATTTTAATTGTTGGATTTGGCATAGTCGGTGGTTTTATTATTTTTACCCGTTGAATACGCACAACGTAAAATGCGATGTAATGAACAGATATGAGCATGTCGAAACGACTAATTACGGTCACCCAATCTGGCATCCCCATCGCCCAAATCAGTGCCATTATTTAATCTTAATCTTTCTATGTTGGACTTACTCGCTCTTCCTACTATTGGCATTTAATCAGTTCTTTTCTCTGGGCTTTTTATTATAAAGACACTATGTGCACAGTGATGTAGGGAAGGAGACTCTCAGATACACCGCCAACGCTACGGAGCTTGCTACTGCAAAAAACTTATGATGATGAGGTTTTGGCCGAAGGTGTTTACCTTTTTCTAGTCACCCCCATCAGAAACTGGGGCTGAACGATGACATTACGCACATGATAAGCACTGAGCTTTATACCTGAACTCGAAACAGCATTCCCAGGGTCTACCAGTATAATAATTTACCCCTAAACAACTGTCAATTTTAATGATTTATCATGTCATACTGAGCGCACGTTTTTGCAACTTTTGCAACTTTGTTTTACAGCTTCCGGAAGATTCCTATAAATACTCAAAATAGGCCTATATGTAGCATGAGGTTTCAAGCGGCTTGGAGGAATTTTATATTGCATGAATTTTTAGTGTTACTCTCATCAAGTATTGCGCGAAATGTAAAAGACTAATATTAAAATCATGCTATAAAACTATTTCTAATATTGTTCTCTCTTCGATTTGAATAACGAAGAGCTGTGCGTTGGATTAGCTGCATCTCAAGGTTTTCTATGACGTGATGGCTTGTAAGCTAGAAGTTCATCAACCCCAGCCAAGCACGACAGCACCTGAACTGTATGTAAATAGATTGTTTGATTGATTCACTGACGTTTAAAGTTGAGGTTATATCCCATTTCACGGACGCCCAGGCGAGATCGCCGAAAATTACGTTTTCACTGAATCACTTTTTCAGGCTATTGATTTTGGTAAAGTCACCAGCACTGAGTATTGCTGCAATGCCTTGGACCAAGTTTGCCGACATGGGAGGGGGGACTGTTACTCTAAGCAGCGCGCTTGCGCACTGCTAACACGGTCTGCGCGTACAGAAAATCTCACGTGTGTCTGTAGCTCATATTTTTAATATCTTTTAGCAGCAGTGTGAATATGGTCGATTTCTAAAGAAAATGGATTCAATGGCTTAACTGCAAGTTGAGCTGAGACCATATCATGTTTGGATCGCAGTTCCCCTTCTTCACCCATACTGTGATTATACGGTTCCACGTACCAAAACGAATTGTAAATGCTGTAATTTCATTGTATCAATAACGCATATGGCTTGAATAGATGCACGCACGTCTGGTGTTACTAGTTGTTGTCCAAGGGACCGCGCAGTGAGTTGGCGTGTTTGCGCAGAAACGTGAAAATCGGAGGCAACATGGGTTCGGGGTAGGCCTAAATAGTATTTTACTTGTTTTGTGGACTATCGCTTGACCTAGTCATAGCAGTAAGTGGAATTGGGTGAATTGATAGTAGGTGGATATATTCCATTCTACCTTCACAATGTAGATAAAGTAACTATTTGCAATTTGTAGGAATTTGATTGTACTTGGTTATATCCTACTTTATTTCGAATCATTCCCATCGGCGAGCGACATATGGAGTACAAAACAGATGACTTGACATCGTGACATATAGATAGAAACATTTGAAGTTTTAATTGCCACTTGTAACTTATAGTACACTGCTTAATGAGATTGTCATCACCTTTTCTCAGTTATGATAAGACGCTCTCCTTTTTGGAATGATAAATCGTCTTTTGTCCGCGCCACGTAATCATACAGAGCAACGTAGGTCTGCTGTCGCGTAGAGGCACTGCCTATAAATTGAGAAATATCATCTGGAATTATGCACCAGGAACGGCGCGAGCTATTGAAATGTTTGATATCGTGTGAACAGGCACCGCAGTCGGTGACGTGAAATTTCTAAATCTAAATAATATACGCTTACGTATATACATATAAGACACATGAAACCTACTCATTGGAGATGGGATAACCCGACAGGGTTCTTTTATAAAAGGTTCGCAGTGAACACGAACGTGAACAGTGGACACGAATATATGACGTCATGAGAAGTCACAATGCTAATTGCAACACAAATACTCTTTCGGCGTCCTGTCCAAAAGCCATAGTCTGTGAAAGATATTGCGGGAGTAGTATAGTAATTGATCAGAGTACCATTGCTGTCATTGGAATGACGTCGGTACAGAGCAGCAGACTTGGACAACTAGAAAATATTCAGCTTTTCCAAATTAGATTAGAATTAGAATTACAGCTACACAGTGATTCCCAAATTAAATAATAACTAGAATTACTATGAATGCGCGAAAACTTGGTCGTTGAATCAAGTTCAATTAAAATATCAAATCATTCTTCATTCTCGAGTTATGTGAATACAAATGTCTTTATAGCAAGCTTGGCTCGCTTCGCACTATACTGTTCTCCTTTAGCATTTACAAAAGAAAAAAAACAGAAATTAGAATTAGAATTAAAATTAGAGCACACAAACAATTTCCAAGTTATAATAAAATTAAAATCAGAGCAAAACATTTCAATAATTAGATTAGAATTAGATTATCGACATTTCGGTATAATTAGTCTAATTAGACACTTACAATCGTCTAGTTGTTTAGGTCTCCAGAGCAGTACCGAGCGTCCAAGTGAGGCGAGATGGTAAAAAGAGGGCTTACCCCTGCTATAGTGTAATTAGTCATTTTGCAGTAGTATTTTTTGAAATAATGGATTTAAGTTTCTCCGTCAAAATCGGGTATTCGAGCTGGACCGGTACTTCATGCAATCTTGAGAATTAGGACAGTTTACGTGTCGCGAAATTTCGCTAAAATATCACGAGGTTATCACTGAATCTGGACAGTGCCGTTTTCACCCTCATCAGTCATCAGGCTTCGTCATTACTAAGAGCGAATATATTCTACTCATAAAGTTGTAAAATATTCCCGTCAAGTAGAAGCGATATCGTTTCTCGCAACCAGAACGCCGTGTCGAAGACCACGTGTCGCGCCGAGTTGAAACCGCTATGGAAAATCCGCCCACTTAGGAAACCACTGCTCTACAGCATGTGGTTCTTAACCGGCTTTCCACTGAAGCCCAGTGGTCCCGCGAGCCAGTCTCACCGGTTCGGCTGGAGGTCAAGACACACGAAACTCATACACATGATTTGTGATGACACGCCATTATTGGTTACAGACAATTAGGCGCAATGAACGGCCGCGTGGGGAATGCCACGGTTTCCGCTCGTTTACACTGCACAGTGCTGTACGCAGGATTTCGGTTTAAAATCGGAACCACGCCGTTTTGAAATGCCATTTCTATCTTCAATAGTCATTGCAGCGGTTCTTAACACGTATTCCATGGAACACTAGGTGTTCCCTTAGCCAGCCTCATGGATTCTATGGAGATCAAGACACACATTGAACTCATACATTTGATTTATGACAATATACACCCGTCTTTGCCAGTCGCGGACACTCAATCCGTGCGGCGTGTGCAATGGCGTAATGTATTATATGTGTGACTATTTTACAGTAAATGTCAGGAAGAACCAATCATTTGAACCAGGGTTCACCCACTCAAAATTGCTAAATTTTTCAAGGGGTGGCAATTTTCTAACTTGGCAGGCGCTGCCGGTCAAAACATCACATTATCGAAAGGCAATGGGTCCACGATCCTACTTCGTCACTGAATATACCGTTTCCATAACCTGTTTTCGTCTAGTGGATGTCCTGGCCGCGAGTTAGTGGCCGCTGATTTAAACTATTGTCAATTCTTTGTCTAGATTCGAACATATGTTCGAGGAGCATAGTGTGAATACTTTCCTAGCTCTTCATAAAAATAGCATCTCACTTGCTTCTTGGCAATCGGGCGTCCACTCACTCTCCTCCTGTTCGAAAATTGGATTCGGTTGAGGTTCATAGTTATTTGCGACGCGAGGAGGATCCGATGGCGAATCTACATCTTTTGATGATGACCTCCCGAAAAGCCTTCCAAAACAGCCACAAATCACCATATCTATTCAAATCATCTAATCTGATTATATTCAACTCTCTTCGCTGAAAGGAAACGATCTCCTTATAGGTTGTACGTGACCGGATTACAAATTATGCAAGTGCTCAAATAATGAGAGTGTTCCGCATCGAAAATGAGTACAAAGCTGCGATGAAAATCGTTTGCAACAAAAAATTAAATCATGGTCTTTCATTTGGGGATGGAAGTGACAGGGTTGTTGTGCCTTGTGGATGCAACGATTGTCATGTATAAGCTGACAACAAAAAGTTAGAAGACGTAGTGTGAAAACCTAATCTCTCGGAAATGAAACTGCTGGGTGTAGAACAAGTTGTCACAACCATACTGCGGTCCCGTGACTAAGGCCTATCGGTGCATCTTCGATATAGGCCTACTCCCAGATCGAAACAAAGCTCCCAAAACCCCAATAAATTTTTACCGTGAACACCCCGCAAAAATTTAACGTCTAAATTTACTGTGTTTTGGGTCAGGGGTAGGCACATTAGGGTTGTGGTTAGGGATATCAGGGTAGAGGATGACAGATATAGAGGTGGGGTGACGAACGTTAGTGTTAGGTTGGGAGTTAGCGACATTAGGGTTGGGGTGACGGATATTCGGGTTGTCCTGATAAATAATATTAGGGTTGGAGGTGGGTTAGGGTCAAGGTTCGGTAGGGTTACCATATTTTGGAATCGGGAAACGGGGACACTTTTTCAAAATTTTCAGACTTATATTACTGGAGTAAAATCCGGAAAATGGTAAATTTACCACGACATTGTGGTTGGTTGACTAAAAATAAAGTCGTCGCTTACGTTCGAACCACGAATTTCCTATTTAACGTCATTTATGCCCGTTTTAACTCGAATCTATCCATCATATCAGCTCTGAAAGCTGTAATAGAGGACGAATTGCAAAGAAGGTGGACATTTAGGCGTCTTTGGAGGACATTTTCAAAAACCTGAAAACGGAGGACAAATCATCCTAACGGAAGACGTATGGTAACCCTAGGGTAGGGGTTAGGATATTAGGGTGGAGTGAAAATGACTTTTTTTCAGTCGAAAACGGGGGTTCTTAAATCCCGACAAGGGACTTGTAACTTCATTTTCTATCCGGCAACCCCCCAATTTCTGCGCTCGAGGGGGTAAATTTGCATATCTCGGCATCCACTGGTCGTAGAGTCATGAGATATAGCTCAAAGGCTCCAGAAACATCATATGTATAAAAGTCCCAAGTAGAATGCTTTCTCTATTGTGAACACAAAACTAGTTATAGCCAAAAAACAGAAATAATACGGGTAAACGGCAGGAGTAACTAAATACTCAGATTTGTTGGGGCTGCGGGGAGCCCATCCTGGTGACGTGAGGTACCAGTCGTTTGCAACGTTGTTACTCCCGCCGTTTACCCGTGTTTTCGCTGTGTTGTTTTTTTGCGATAACTAGTTTTAAAACCATTCTTCTTAGGACTTATATAGACATGATGTTTCTGCATCTTTTGAGCTATATATCATGACTCTACGACCAGCGGTGGCCGAGATATGCAGTTTTACCTCCTCTCGCGCAGAAATTGGGGGGGGGGTTGCCGGCTGGAGAGGGGGTAATTCCCTAAATTCAATTTTTATTGAGGTTTCAGGTCATTTGTCGGGATTAAGAACCCCCTTTTTTCGATTTAAAAAAAAGGTCATATTCACTCCACCTTATTAGAATATCCCACGATTAGGGTTGGTACTATCGAAAGATTAGGGTTCGGGTGATGGATACGATACTCTTAATCCTAATATCTGTCACCCCTAACCCCAATCTTGGGATAATCTTACCCCAAACTTTAACCATAACCCACCCCTAACTCCATTGTCCCAAACCCTAATATGCACCTACAACCCCATTTGCGGTAATTACTCAAGTAACTCTAACTTCCCACTACTTCTACTTCTACCTCGTAATATTTTGTGATCTCCTTACTTACTTTTCGCTTTTTTCAGTGTGTCAAGTAGAAGTAGTTTAATCCTCCAAACATAGAGATAGCCTGATGAATTTCGTGCTGTTTTCACGGAGAACAAACATTTAATTTAAGTAAATGTAATAAAGCCCAGAATTTTCGTCGCGATTCGCGCAAAATAGGCATGGAGTAACAAATATGGTTCCACGAGAGTATATAGGTGAATATAATTTAGGTTGCGGGTACACAGCATTTTCGCCCATATGAGATATATTTTCCGCTTTGTAGAAGTAGTATCTGTATATCTTTTTCAATTTCAAGTATTTAGACTCCGAGTTCTTATTAGTTTCAGTTCTTTTGTCTGGAGAGCATACATTTTGAAGCATAAAAGCAAGTGTACTAATAGTGAAAAGTGCTATAACACCGTATCCGGTACCACTTCTCCGTACTACTCTTCGTTTAAACTACGGGCATTATAATATGAAGGAGGGCGCCATGCCATGATATTTTCTAAAACGGCGTGTTCGAGTAAACAAAGCGCATTTCCATATCAATACTATCATTTGCATCCCATGATGCAGCAGAATGCTTATTCTGTCGACAATTGATACCTCCTTTTATGCATCAATATGAATTATGCTCTCTACTCCTTCCGCAGCTCAATTTGCAGCTTTTGGCAGCAATCCACGCAAACGAATTAGGACTGTTTTCAAAACTACTTACTCACTTGAGTAGATTTAAAGTCGGTCATTTCTACTTCTACTTCAAGTAGTTTAAGTGACTTTTAAAAGTACCACTTCCACTCGTATTTGAGTAGATTTTTGCGCCACTACTTCTACTTCTACTTGAGTAGCTTTCTTGGCTACTTTGACCTTATCTGGGTTTTGTTGTTTATAATAACTAGGACTGAGCTATACTGATGGCTGTGTTACTGTCTTGTGGCACAATTGACCGTATACTACTGTACGTAGTTTACACGATCATGTTCGAACTATAGATATTCACTTGAATAAGTTTTGAATTGCAAAACCATGTCAATAAGAGAACAGCGAATTTTTGGTTTGGCTGGCTGCTGCTATTGCATGTGAAGTTCTCGGCTGAAGCTACACCGCTGTCAGACTTGTAGGATGTAGTCGTGCAGCTGAAGACTTGGATGGATTTTATTGGAGAAAGGGATACCACTACCTTACCTAGTGCTACTATCCTATAGGTAGGCCAATATCGCGAACGGAAAGAGGAATTTCTAATTTGCCTGATTCTGCGTAATGATACTCGTCGCTGGTACCTGAGGTATTGATATTCTGAAACACTTCGCGTGTTATTGGCAAGTCAATATTAGGAGAACATAAAAACAACCTTAACCACCTTCCCTAGTGAGTTACAGTTTAGTAGACCTATATATGAACGTTACAGAGCAAATACGACAGCATCGTCATGTCTTCTACCTGGCAGTGTCCATGAATACTACTACGTAACAGCGTTTTTTTTGGCTGGATTTTTTATGCAACTTTATGTGTAAGGGGCGCCAAGTCCGAAAATCGAAATATTAATTTGTACCATCGATAATTTTCAATTTAACTATACGAATCAAATATTAATAATTAGGAATTGCAGGCCACCCACCTTGAAGTCAGCTTTCATATGAAATATTACTTTTCAATTTTCATGATATCAAAATTGCGCTGTATTTATT
>ATSW01031932.1:0-11397 GCA_000444245.1 Botryllus schlosseri
GGCTGAACAGGGCATCTGTCTTCCCCGACATTCGCAGGGATCACTGGACCAGCTAATCTGAGAGCATGAAAGTTATCATGATGCATAGCAGGCCGCTTCAAGAGATAAAGTCCCCGGGGTTGGTAGATATTGAAATGTGGCATATACGGGGGGGGGCATCATTGGCTATGCCTATTAATATTTAATATTGAAAATACGCTTTTCGCCTTCTGATAGCCTGCTTCTGCAGGAAATGCCAGCGCTAAATGGCATGCAGTAGGAACACTTTCAATTCCCAGTGTCAACAGACCACTGGTTATTTGCGTTTGTTGCACCGGGAGACCAACTCCCAACCGGTTTTGTCGTTTCATTGTGTGCTTAGCTTATCTAGAACATTTTCGCGCAGTCTTCTCAAATGACATTGGCAAATATGAAGATATGTTTTAAGCAACAGATAGGTTTTGTAAACAATACACACTGTGTAATGTAACTTGCGTGGTGGGAACTATACTGCGTCGGCACTTATCGTTGCGTATTCCCCGGGCGGTGGACACATCGATCAATCAATTATCCTCTTTATTTTCAAGATTATATCCCGAAATTGGCACTATATACGGAGCATGGGCTTATTGGACTGTCGTAACTCGTGTGAATTCCACACATTTAGTCGAACCTCAGTCCGAACGCATTGCTTTATCGATATTGATGACAATATAATAGTTAGCGCACCCGAGAAATCATGAGTCACGCGGTGTATGATTATGACTATGTGGTTTTCGCTTTGGGGGAGATTGTATCTTTCTCATTACCAGCGTTGGCCAAGGGTGAAGAAAGGGCCAACTTTACAAATCAAATCCTAGGTTTCTCATCGGTGACATCAAAAATATTCCATCTATTCATTTCTCAATTTGTCCCATTTAGTATCCACCTAAAGAGATTAACGCAGTGCGTCAATATCCAGATATACATATCAAACAACCCCGTGTCGCTGCGGGGGTACGCGACCACCCTTTCCCGTGCAGACTAATTTACCTAACAGGCTTTTTCATGCTGTTGATTCATAGCATTAGCGGGTAATTTATTCTATATTATAATCCTCATTACATGGTAGTCATGCCTACAATTTGACTACACTGAGAAAGGGACAGTATACGCCGGAAAGTAGATTTTTAGGCTGAGCGAATTTCCAGTGAAAGTTTTCGGGAATCAAACGCAGGACACGGGGGTTTTGTGTTGTTGGTTCCATCGTAACGTCCGTTGTATTGCGAAGTTAACATTTCTCGACATTTAATCATAACGTCTCAGATGTTTTGTTTTTAATGTCGCTTCTCTCCGTGACGTAAGCTCTCAATTGGGCCTGAATATTGTAGGCTTCGTAGGTATTTTCTTGCATCCGAATACCCACATTCGCACTGTTCACGTGAAAATAGCGGAGAAGTTTGACGCTCTAACTATACCTATGGTTCATTAATTCATTGTCGACATTAAACAATAATATACGCATAAAGCCATTTAGAAATATCAAATTTGTACTTCTAGATTTGGATGCAAACCTAGATTTTTCCAGCACAGTCGTTACATTTCCGGAAGGTCGCACGTAACTTCAAAGTTTTTATTACTATTTACGATAACGTGGTAGTATTTGCTTTCTGCCATTATGCCCACACATGAAAGGGTTCATCCTATATGCCTACAAGTTTCAAGGGATTTTCTATGATGACAGAAAGGATAAAATCTAATGAGAAAGTAGCATGTATCCGGGCTCGTAGGCCAGATATTCGATAATCTACTGAAAAGTAACCAGCGCCAGGATCGAACTTTTGTTGATAACGCGCAACGCATAAATTCCTTGTTGAAAGAGTACAAAACTGCATTCGTCTATACGACTGAATCACTAAGATTTTCGAGTCACATCGCAATGTGAAGTGCAGCCATTAATTGTTGCGTTACATATGACACACAAGCATCAGCGTCAGTCACCGTATCAGTAATTAAATATCAGCGCCATGCAATGACGATCGTATTTTATGTTGGATCAGTTCTATGATACTGGGTTTGTGCTACTGCCACTCTGGCATAAATCTTCTGGTAATTCGAATATAGGACATTTTCATGGATGCTATCTAATACAACATATCGATGACGTTCAACTTCATGTCACCCCAATTTGTTTCGGATTAGTGCATAGCTCAACACGAACAGATCACGCTCAATCCGCGCCAATTAATTAATATTCCTTGTGGAGATGAAACAGCAAGATTGATTAATTAATAAATTCAAAATACACTCATTGAATTCAAAGATCAAATTCACTTTTGCGTTAGCATTATAGTCGCTTGTCATTCTTATAACGGAATCTTCAGTCGGATTACTTCTCGCTTCAGGAGATAATTTAAATGTTGCCGGAGAATGTGTTTTGGTAAGCTGCGTAACGACAACGTCGACGTGAGAAAAAGGGACAGAGAGAGAGAGCTCTTGCAATGTCCGAAATTCTTCAGTGAACCAATTTTCAAATTGCTATCATGATTGACATTGTAGATCCTTTTGTATTTTTAACGTTGTACTTTCGTTTCCTATCATAAAATTACCAATCTATCTTTTAAAGTTGCCAGGTACATAACAGTCTGAATGTTACAGTATCAAAAGGTAATATACATACACTCCCTCAATTCACATTCACATCCATACGATATAATAAGCTTTACATGAGAGTCCCTTTAAATCAGAATTTCAGCAACTTCAAGATAAACCCCATACGCATAACATAACATAACTTCGAGCCCAATAAGATAATATTTGTATCTTGCGAGACCGCAAAGGGTCGGCCGCACACCCACGAGGTCGTTACTCCTGCTTGTAAAACATTATCGTTTTTATTGACAATCAGATTTGAGCGTACTGAGATATCTGGAATTTTACATTCGTGTCGTATTACCGGGTCTTTTCTCTAGCATTTCAGATCAAAAGCTTCTGTTTGTCAATGGCAAATATCTCAAAACGATTGCGAACAAATCCGATTGATCTACCGAATCTGTCTGGATTACGCTGAATACATGCAGTTTACTGCTCAGCTCACAGTCATATGTATCATCACGTAAAACAAAGTCAATAACCAAGGTCTGGTCCACGTCACGCCTTCAAACAACAGCCAGACAAAACCTTGCCTTTCAAGTCGGAGTGAGCTGTGAGATCGACTCGTGCATGCGTATTCCACTATCGCTAATTTCCAAAGATATGCAAAAGTTTCGTAACTTTCCATGAAGCACCGACACGACGATATCAAGATGACAACAAGATAATGGTCAATTTATATGACACCCCCGATGGCTGGTGACATCACAATAAACGAAGACGCATTGTGTAAAATCTATAATTTTCGGCTGTTTGGACTGTTATAACTAAGTGAAAATTATTATATTTGATGACCTTATACAGGCCGGCAAAAGAGATAAAGTGAGCGAATTGCTGTCTTTAATCCTGACTACACGTCGTATTTAGTAGGCCTGCTTGATAATAAGATTAGATAAGAACTCGTGGTACGCGACGCAAATACTTTCAAGTGACGAAAACATTTCAACGGTTGGATCATCATTTTTGGAAAAATAGTTGCCAGAGTAGAAAATCTATTCCACTATTTTAGTTGTGTAATACATAAGACGTTGGCCAAGTGGTCAAACTAAATAATATAGCCACCGTTGTATAATAAAAAAATATACTATTGCTATAACTCACTTACATGTTCGTGATGATATCCGGATGCGTGACAGCATCCAGTTGTTATAAAAGGGTAATCGCGATAAACAGTTTGATGCTAGATTTGTGACGGGACGGTATCGCAGCATGAATTGTACTACGAATCGATTGAGATGGATGGAACCGTTGTGGTGTACCGACATATCCGATCCGTCAGAATGACATCGTTGATTTGTGACCATTATCATGCTAGACTGGATGAGATAGATACACGGCCCATATTTCAGTTATCAAACTCAATCCATCATCCAACAATGCCGGCAGCATCGCGCCTAAAACTGGTAATCCGAGATATTCGAAAAATTTCCGACCGCCACGCGTTTTTAGATTGCGCATTTCTAACCACATGAGATCGCGGAGATGATTATCGGCTCTCTTTTTGAAGTTTGTATATTTATTTAGCAAGATCTGTAGTCCAAACACAATGTCTCGCGACCTGTGGCGCGTTCCATTACAGGCACTCACTCCATTTGGCAAACCGCTCGGGAAGCGATAGTCTGTGGTACCGCTACAGGTACATGATTTATTACACGATTGTTATTTTTATTTGAGATCAGACAGAATTTTTTTCGTTATCAGCAATACGAACCAGTGAATTTCGCAAGCGTAACACTATTACGCGTCGCTATACATGAACGGGGGCGTTTCTCCGGCTAAAAACAGATTAGGAAAGGTTAATTTATGGCACCATCAACTACTGTATCAACTTTGGTGTGCGATTTATGCAGATTTGTAACATTCTACAGTACACCGATCACCCTTATCATATCGCTGTTCTATTGGACCCAGTCACGCGGTTTATTATCACTTTAACATCTAAAAATATAATATGTTCAGCACCGAACAGCTCCGTTTACATTGATACGGTTTGCTATAATTTATTTTAAACGATTGACAAACAACGAAATTGTAATTACGAATTCCCGCAACCGCAGAATGTAACAACGCATTCGGTGGCTTCGCCGCCGCCGCCTCCAGGACAATGTGTGACGAATCCATTAGGTGCACACCTGTATTATTTAGACAAACTCCGCTACGGACGCGTTAAGACTTCGAGTTTTATTGAAACTGCATTCCGGGAGGTAGGAAAATCTACATAAACAAAAGTAGCTTCGATTTAGGGCTGGTTACGTTACCTCACACCACGATACAAACGCGAGTTCCAACAGCTGTGTGTGACAATCCGAAACAGGTTACCAAAGCTATCTTCCCAATGAATTAAAAACTGAAACGTTATAGTACCACATGCTTAACTCCCGCGTTGCTTTTAATAGCAGGCTTATACCTTTTCAAGGTCAGGCACGTCAACAAAGGTTAAGTCAAACTATATTGTCCGCGATGATTCGGTAACGCGTTTGTCAGGTACTTGAACGTAAAGCAACGAGTAAAGACCACTCCAAAGCCAACTGGTCAGCCTTGTTTCGCCATTAAATTAGGACGCTACGATTGCATTGATAGGCATCTCATTGTATGGATAATATATTCAATTACAAGTCATTGGTTATGAAGTCAAGTCTTTCAAACTGGGTTCAAACCCCTTCAGAGCCATCAACATACTTCTCAAATTCTCACCTATTGGTGATGTCTACAATTCTTGCAGTCGGTGCAGTCAGTATTGGTACTGAAGTAGAAGTTTAAATAACGCCGTAAATTTCTACTGAACTACAAGTAGAAGTAGCAATACATGTCACAACTACTTCAAGTGGAAGTAAAAGATGAAAGGTTTAAAATTACTCGAGAAAGTAGTTTCGAAAAGTAGATTTGGATGAGAGGTCGCAGATAATCGGAGTTGGCGACTGAAATTGCAAGCATATCAGTCAGCGGCGCGATAGGTCGATTGTGCCTTCTCTCATCAGCAGGCACCCATTTATTAAATACGCCTTGTGGTCAACCCCTTCTTTATAATCAGTTGTGTTATTATCTTAAATTCGAGTAGTGCTTGTCGCCACTGCACTGACTGCAGTCCTCTCGCAGAACACGGACTATAATCCGCCGAGGTCGACTCCGGAATTCCTACCTAGGTGTTGGAGGTTTGTCTAGGCTCCTCCTCGCCATCGTATCCGTTTAGGCGGTGTCTTATAAAAAGCCCAGAAGTTGGCCGTGCTACAAGTCGGCAGCTACGGAATGTAAATGAAGAAATTGGCCTGGTGTAAAGGAGCAATGACCATAGTAGTCGACAAACACCACGAATACCACAAACAACAACAACACGGACCAAGTCACCAATAGTTAGAGTAGGCCTATATGTATTTTAGACGAGATTATTACAAGCTATTACGATTTCTTCAATTGCTACGGATGATGGTCAATGTAATACATGTCGATACCCGTAAGATGTGACATTAATGTGATGCTTCACCTCAGTGGCACGGTAGTGCTGGACTTTCTGTTTAGTCAAGTACAAGGTCGGTAGTCAGGTGCTGCCTCGCTATGCCGAGGATGCTGTTAAATAAAGGCATGATATCGAGAGATATGCTAAAAATGCTATGGTACGGAACAGCTGTGTAAATGCAAACACATCATTTTCACCCTTTACGTCCTACCTCTGGAATATATTTAGCTAGAAGTATCATATCGCGGCAGAACGGCGTGCGTCATATATTTGTGAAGACTCGCTTCTTTTATCTAAAATATTTCTGTCTTGTTGACATTTTGATAACCCAACCTATCTACATGTACTTCGACAGCGGTCGTTTCGATACATAGTCATCGTTAATGCAGTTTCTCTCTTCGGCATATCCACGCATTACGTATAAGAGCGGAATTCGTAAGGTTAATATCAGGAGACCGCCCGTCCATGTGCCCATTAAAAGGCATTCTAAAATACTAACTTCATAGTGTCAGAGCGTCGATAGAATTATCAATTGAGTTTTTAATACGTGGTTTTAATATGATTCCTGGCGAAGTGATTCATTGTGTGGTGTACCAGCTGTTGTATACTTGTTTACTTCGTAGTGCGTGTACCGCGGGCTCGATATCACACACCGGAAACAGTAGCATGACTCCCACATATGATCGCTGACGTCTAATAATAAATTACGACAACGTCAACAACATTGCACACCCCATGGCGCGCTCCAGGACCACTTGCTTTGGAATATTGGGGAAATTTTGCTTCTATATCCATTTTGATTAATTCATTGTCAAGCCGTTAGACTTTCGAGGTTCTCTCGGGTCGTATGAAACAGCCTGGCAGGCCACGGGTTTGACACCCCTGTACTAAAAAGATACTTTCAATAGAAAACTGACGCCATGATCATGGTTTCCTTGCGTAGTCGCAATCAAACATTTAGGAGACATTTTCGCATCAGTTGTCCATAACGATGCCGGGACTTAGTATATCGCGGCGATTTCATGATTGCATAGTATGTGCCGAACATCTGAAAAGCATTGTTCATGTTTGGTAACTGTATTAAGTAATTTTGAACGTTTTCCAGAGCGTTCGGAAGGTTCAGGGGATTGCAGAAGGCTATCGGACCGAGGATGTGTGATCAACTGTCGCTGGTTCCAAAGCAGAAAGCCATGTGCCTAGAGTATGAATCGAATGAATATGTATATATCGCATTATGTTTACTGACCCGCCACGCCTATTCGTGCTACAGGGACCCGATTGTAATGGACAGCGTTGCCGATGGTGCTTTTCACGGTATCCAAGAATGCCAGCATCAGTTTAAAAACGAACGATGGAATTGCTCAACGATAGTGAAAGGGCAAACCGTTTTTGGGAAAGTAATAAACCAAGGTGATATATCTTCGAATTCGACTTACCCATAAGCGTATCCTGATAAAATCCGACACTCTTATCTACTCCCTAATGCAACAAAATATCTATCATAATAAATGCTCAAACGTCAAATTAAACATACTTGAATTAAATTATTGCGTGAAATATACTCTCCGTTTGGATATGAAGCTAATTCGTAAAGACAACAATGTGCAATCTGTAGCTTCGCCCGCAGTGTCTCAATTTAAAGCGCGAGAATCCGGTTTCCAGGAAGTTGCCACACATATCCATTATTACAAGTTCATTTTGTAAAGCGCGCGGCATTGCTGTTGACTGAACTGTGTATTACTACTGCATGGTCGGTGCGCAATTTTTATGATACAGCAACGGCAATAAACACTCCTATCAGCAATTTCTTGACACAGCCGTAATGCACCCATTGGCTTTGAAATTCGACAATGCACAACCCTGCCGAGCATCTCTATTGCGTGAATGTGTACACTCAGAACATGTACTATACAGTATACACATGTCCTTGTCCATTGTGCATATTACTTTCGAATTTGCTATGACAAGTGGAGAAAAGTAATTTTCGGCCAACTCTCACCGCAAGCACTGCCGAAACAGGATAAACTAAACCTGATCGTTCATTTCATGTTTCGTCATGTAAAGGGACAGATCAACATGATCATAATCATCCATCAGAGGCGTATTGGTATAATTTAAGTGCTGGTACATACTACATATGCCGATGGAGTTAACACGGTGTTGACATTTTTAAATCATTTCCAAAACAAGTAATTTGTCATTGAAGCGACCCGCCATGCTGTGTCAGCTGTGAAACATCTCCGATAGGATGTTGACATATTGAGACTCAAGTTCTTGTTGTTTATTGTTGAGGGTTATTGTTTGTGGTATTCATGGTGTTTGTCGACTACAATGGTCATTTGCACCAGGCCGATATTCCTTTGTTTTTTATTCTTCCGTAGCTGCCGACTTGTAACATGGCCTACTTCTTGGCTTTTTAACACGCCGTTTACGCGGATGATATGGCGAGGTGAAGCATTAAGAAACCTCTAACCAGGCCCGTAACTGCCGCACCCCAAAGCACTAAGGAGGCCGAAAATTATTTCGTGAATTAGTATATATTATAGAGTATTTTTGGAAACTTTATGCAACTTTTTCAAATTTTTTCGCGCCGGGCGCGATTTCATGTGGCCAATTATCTTTATTTTTGGGTACTCTTTCCACAAGAAAAAAATTTGTTGAAATGGGCATATTGGCGTTGGCCATTACCGAGCCACGATACAACAAGACATATAAAGTAGGCAATGTAACATGCGACTCCAAGAAGTGTGCCAGAACGATAGGCAGCGAGAAAACCTTGGCCGAAAAGGACTGCCCTAATGCTGACCGAAAACTTCGTTATATATACAAAATACTGTCTTGGCAATCTCACAAGACAAATACCGTGCCGCAGGGAAAAATTATATGCCAGTGAATAAATACCAATTTGAAATCGGGTGCGTTTTTAGTTTCGTAGCCTACGTTATGGCGATTCTATATTTTTGATATAGCAAACAGGAGGTCAATACCATCATGTTAAGGAGTCATACCAACGAGCCCTACAGTTTCCAAGACACCTCACTCAGCTCTACCGGTGAGTCTGATCACGTGAGCAGAGAAGATAAGAAGCTGATAGCAATATATGTGCAATTCCCGTTCTTATAGACTGATTTTATCATGAATTTTCGAAAATTTTCGCGCTTCGCGCTGGCTCACTAAGCAGTATACAATTCATTACGCGGCAAAAGCGAACAAGGTGATGGGGGGTAGGTTTATCACCCTATGGGAGCCCCAGACCCAAGATTTTTTGCGGGGCCTGACGAAGTGCTCTTTCATTCCTGCCAACTGGTATACGCACGAAGATGTTTGATTAACACACCTCACTCAGCTCTACCTTTAAATCTGATGACGTGAGCCGAGAGAGGATAAAAATTGATAGCAACATATATGCAATTCCCGATCATATTGACCTATTGAGTCATGAATTATAGAAAATTTTCGCGCTTCGCGCGTTTAGGCAAGAAAAGCTGACCCACTAAACGGCCATCAATGCGGAGGATAAGTAATTAGCGATAATAAGCGAACAGCCTGAGGAGCCCCCAGATCTTCGGTTCATCAACATATGGGGGGCCCAAGACCAACGTTTTGGGGGGCTGGCGAAGTGCTGTTACGGCCCTGCCTCCAACGTTTAGGTAGGAATTCTGGAGTCGACCTCGGTCGGACTCGACGCATTGTTGAGGGTGTTTCGACCTCTATGATCATTGATCATATTATACCAGGTCGTTATGATTCTTGAGCTGCCGATTTATAGCACGGTCCAGTTTAGTTTTTGCTACACACCCGCCGCTTATACTGATCGGATGGGGATGACACAAGTATTCCCACGCTAATAACCAAACACCTAGTTCCTGATTACAAGCTGCATTGGCGTGATAATGCTCGTGTGGGCAGCAGGTAATTGGGAACGGCACGTGCAAGTGTCATCTATTAAATTGCCACATTGCCTTTCAACGCACGCATCACAACTTCCGCTATACGATACCCATCGATCGCCGATATCCTACCGCAGCAACGACATTAGTGCCATTGTTCCTCGGTTAATAATAGGATAATATCGTCGATTTTGAGCCGTAATAATACATTGTCAGTCACATGACTCAATATGCCTTGCGTGGATGCCACAATAGTTGGGACTGCCGCCAAAATATATGAGACCAAAAGACGTTTTCGGAGACACTATCGCAAATTAAGACATCTCCACAAGGACTCTCAAACGGAACATTGTCCAAGTCGTTTCCATAATAACTGCTGGAATTACGAATGTATGCGTCACTTACCAGTTACCATATCTATTTATAGTCCGTGGTATATTCTAAGTCTCTTTACGAGTCATGCATGCTTTTTCCCGCAGTCTCGCACAGCTGCGTAGCCTATAGCCTAAATCGCCAGGGCCCTTCTCAAATTAGCGTCCACAAATTGTGTCATGGTTTCATTTCTCTTCGTCTGTAACGATGCAACGTTACTCAGAAATTTTGCACCGTTCAATTCTGGCTGCACACGTATAGACGCATACCCCGATTTGCGATCAGTATGCGAAGGCTACTGTAAGTTGCGGATCACATGCCGAAATCGTTGTGAATCATGTTTGGTTCATGCGTACAACCACGATCATTATTTCGTAACAGAAAATCTATGTACTACTACCACAATGAACTTTTATTCATTGTCCCTTGAAATGTCGTTGCAAATTCGATTGCAGTACAACAGACTGCTGATAAAAGTAACCCTCACTGAATTCCAAAACTCAAGCCCCCTTTTACTCTATCAGGAAGCAGAGAGGCTTCGTTTGTCCACGCCATCACGACCGCTGGAGTCATGCACGCCGTTACCAGAGCGTGCAGTAGAGGCGATATCAACTCCTGCTCGTGTAACAACAATAAATACGGTCCCGGAAATGACGAACAAGGTATGGAATTTTTGACCGGTGTTCGGACGTTTGTTGCAAAATCCTGGTCTTTTATAAGCGGGTTGTCAAAATCTGGAATGTATTCGGCTACATTGTCGTGTACGTTTTTCTAGGAGCCTTCGCGTGGGGAGGGTGCAGCGATGATATCGGTAACGGCACATACTTCATACGGCAATTCGTAGACGCCAGCGAAAGCGATGTACACGATGCACGAGCGCAGATGAACCTACACAATAACAGAGCTGGAACACGGGTGCGTTTTGAAATTGATTACGAAATTCGTCAATGTATCTATTCATTTCATTCAATACGGTAAATCTCAATGACAAACGACGGCGATCCCTACGATAAACTGTCCGACTGGTTGTACAATTTTCTGCTATTGAAGATATTTGTAGTTAGAGTTGCA
>ATSW01031945.1:0-13551 GCA_000444245.1 Botryllus schlosseri
CGGTCGACCCCATGGAATTGTTGAGTTGTCTAGAGAAAGGATGCAAATCAAATTTGATGCAATTCCGACCCGTAGAAGTGAAGTCATTTGAGTTTTTCATCAATAATTATGAGATTATCCACCGTCCAGGCTATTTTTGTGAATCCAATATTTTAAACTACAATAACTTAGCTTCTACTGGTCGGAAGTGAGCAAGAATTATTAAGCATCGTTCTTTTATACAACTTGACAATTTCATGGCCGAACGTTGGATAAATTGAAAAAAAAATTGAATTTGTTTGATAAATAATCCAATCTCTCTGGCCCGGCCCTGCTTGTAGGTTGATTGTTAGCAGCATAATTTTGGCGTTCTCCTGCTGTGGCTTGTGATTATCATTGCTTTGTTTTCCACCAGGACGGGTAAGGCAGGCTTCAACCGCGTCGAGCCGACAGGAAAGGTCCGGCCGCAACTCAGCCAGGCCGGCTTCATCGCAACGTAAGTTTCTGTAATCTGCTTCACATTATGTATGAATACGTCAAAATTGGAATTTGTTTTTCAAAATTTACTCATGAAATTTTTCTTGTCTAAGAATGATGCATAAAAAATTTGGTGGAAGTTTAAGCTCTTGGAGTAGCATAGCTAAACGGTGGAATTTCCTCCCATAAGTAGTACATTTTTCAAATCCAGAATTTTCCACACCGACCAGCTTTAGATAGCTCCCTACTCCAAAAACTTATCTCTTGGCGAGTAAAATTTGAAAAATAAGTTATTTTTCCAACATCCGCATTATTTCTTGTGTATCAGTTTTTTCCGAGTGCCTCACCGTTACCGAGCGTATTTCTTTCAACCTCTTTCAAGACGAAAAAGCTAATTCGAACGAGAAAAAATCGCTGCTCTCCTCGGTCCTGGTTAAAAACGCAAAGAAAACAAAACGCAAACAAGCCCCCACCCCCAACCCGACTCGAAACGACTCGTCCTATACTACCAACACCTTTCCAAAACGGATTCGACGCTCCCAATCCCTCAAAGCCCGTAACGCGGTGATCGTCATTGACCCACCGGATTCGCCAGCCTCCCTCCGCAGCCACCCTAACCTTGTAGTGTCCGCCGACACCCTTTCCAGTCGATTTAGCCGTTTGTGCGTAGACCCAGTTTATCTTGATGACCCACTGTCGCCCGAAGAGCGCGTCAGCGAGCTTTTTCTCAAAAGAACAGACGGAATATATAGGAGTAAGTGACTCATGAGTGATATCACTGGCATGAGTTTGCGAAATGAGATTGTGAAACGAGATTTCATATCATTTGCCAGGGAATTTCATGTGACTTTCATATATTTTATATTCTACATCTACCGCGAATGTAGTTGGAATTTTGCGTTGCTGCTAGGGCCGAGTCAAATTGAGTGTGAATGATACAAGATACCCTGGTGATGTTGATATTGATATTCGAATCATCTAGGATTCCAAGATATCCTTCATAGACCTATTCTCAAAACAACGTACATGCGATGAGTTAGTAGCCTTTTGGATGTTACCATTTTGGAAAATGTTCTGTTAACATCGATTGCGTTGGTTTTTGTGTGCCTCATCCAAGTATGGGACGAATATCTCATTCTCATTTCATGAAACAGGATCACAGTCAGCGCATAGACTGGGTAAGGCATGTGACGTACACTTGAATGGTATTGAGATTTGCGCTTAGTATCGAAGGCTTTGGTACAAGCTAAAATTTCGACTGGGTCACTGCATGGGTTGTTTGTTTTCCAAGCACAATGTTGTTTACTGCTGTTCTCTATATATATGTAAGATGTGAGGAAAGACAGTTAAGGTTAAACAATATTAAGCTGGGTTTCGGTGTGTTTTGATATCACAGAAAATCTTGTGATATGGAAACTTCATAATGAAAGTGATCTAGGCTTGAGATTTTTAATGGTGTAATGTGAAACGCGCACTTTTATCGCATGACGTAACAGTGGATGATGAAACAGTGAATGTAAAGTGTCACAGTCAACACTTGGGTGCTTCTCACTGCAATATCATACTATCAATGCACGAGATCAACAGCTATGTAATTCCTGTGAAAGTCTATGTATGATGTTGTCAGTGAATTTCTGAAAATTTCCGCAATACTTGGGTAGAACCTGTCCTTTGATATGAAGGCACGTCTGAACCAATCAGAATTGTGTGTGTGATGACGCGGCGTCTGCGGTAATTATCGGAGATGAGCTGATTTCATGTTTTATATCATGCAAGATGTAACAGATTTTAGATTCCGAATGTAGGATTTACTTCCTGGCATATCCAAATCCTAGCCCATGATTAGTAATGACTGAAATTTTATTATCACTGAAACAAGATTATCACGCAAAAGAAAGAGTACAGTTTATATTTACTGTAAATCAGTGGGATTTGGGTGTTCGTCTTCACCTCCAGCATACCCCTGAGACTTGCTCTGCAAGCCGTGGTTAAGAACACACTGAACTAGTTGGTCATATCTGCCGCTTCATGTGATATGCTGTCTATCTCCGCAGAGTTGAGATTTCACGCATGCTCACCACAAACGCTATATCTGTTTGATTTTGATCAGCCGGTAGCCGATCGAATTCTCCGAATTCGCGATCTCGCTACTACAACGCCCCGCGTACGCCGACCGGGGCTTACGGCAGAAAGTCGAGGACTTCCTCAACGTATTCTGTGGACGATAAAGAAGGTGAAGGCATCTCCGTTGCATGTTTATCGCTACGCTTTTCGCAAAGTTTAGTTTCGGAAATCATGTAGCCTTGTACACGTATCTCGTAGAATTTGATTCGTCATTAGCGGGCTGAGCAAAATCGAGTGCCTGAGTGATTCTTAGGCTTCGAGCATCACTAGTGACATCACAACATTATGAAGGATTTTGGAAAGTTGAATTATGTACCTTTTACACGACCACAAAGAAAATACTGCCATTTCTGCGTCTTGTTATAGATTATTTGGTATATTTTTCGACCACACCTATTTCATTCCACTTTGTGACATCACATATGGGGCAATTCCATTGACGTAAGCAGCTTTGGACTGCGTTTGTATACTGCTATACGATAAATCGCTGTTTACAGTGTCACACAGTGGAAATAGTACCTTAAAATAGGTATGGTCAATAAAATACCGAATTATCCTTAATGTGACATGGACCTGGCATTATATTCTTCATGTTTGCATAACAAGGACATATTTGAACTTCCAACACCATTTATTGTGTTATGACATCGTAATTATTGATACTCGAAGAATATAACACTCAGGTACTCGAATTATTAAGCCGAGCCCTTGTCATCCGTGCTGAATATCATGCATCAAATCTTAAGCACTGACGTTCTCTGAAATCTGGTTTTTATTCGGCGTGTAGAATTTGACCTACCGAGACGTACCAGTGCCAGCTCAATGGGTATTTACTCAAACGGGGCTCAGCGTACCCCGAAGGTGCCCATGAGAACCCCGCCATCATCGCCGATGAATAGTCGGCGGTCGCGTATACCCGTCTCTGCGTCCCGGTCTGGGTCTCGGACCGGGTCCAGGGTGGGTTCGCGGGCAGGGTCTCGTGTCGGGTCGCCTTCCGGTAGTCGGGACGCTAGCCCCCATCGGTATAGAGGTAAGATTGAGGCCTTTCGATGTGGCGCATGGCTGGTGGCGGTTTGAACGTTAATCTGCATGCGACCGCTTATACGTTGCCTCTTGAATATCTTTGATTTCTGTTTTTTCATTATCTTCATCTACAGTTGAATAATGTATTCAATTGAACAATATATTCGTATCGGAATAGTCCTAAGTATTTTCGGCTAGACTCGTCAGAGCTAATCGTCAGCAGCTAGCAGAGAATTGAGAAGAACATTGCATATTAACAATCGTAACTCGATTTCTTTTGAAATCTCCACTAGTTGCTGTCCTGACGAGGGTCTGCCGAAAAGATTGCGTAGGCTAATGGAGGAGCGTCTGGCTATAGCTATACGACGTCCTATTCCTATCGTAATATGAATATACGGTATTATTCAACTGTGTATTTAAGCTGTGTGCCTCCTAAATCCTCTTGAAATGCATCCACATCTAAGGATTGTTTCTGTCTCTCTCTCTCAAGATACATCTACTTGGCTTCCAGTATGTCTGCAAAGTAACCGGTTCGAACTTTTCAGATGCTTTCCCGTCTGATATAACATGACTGTAAATATTCCTAGACCAGTAACAAAATTTTTCTACGTTCAATCTCTGTAATCGATGACTGATTACAAAGTTTTTGTTTTGTATCGGTCATCTAACTCTATGTGGTTACGAAGCGCATGTAAAGTATGGTTTTTAAGAACTTATTTAGTATTAGGGTCGACCAAGACCAGTAATCTTCCGCAGGTTAAACTAGTTATCAATTACTATATCGAGACTTTTTCAATTGTCGGTATCGGTCGGAATCTCAAAAAGAGATACTCCATAGATTACACATTTGTCGTATAATAAGTTGTGATATGTCGCTCTGTGATAAATAACATTTTAAGCCACGAATCGACATGAAATCGATTACGGTTTGAAATTTCAGTCGATTGTATTATTAGTATTTTCCAAGACGGCGTAAATTCAATCTTTGTAGACATAACACGACATCATCATCATCATCATTGCATCCTAGCCACAAGCATCTGGTAGCATACACACTTGTACATCTGTCATCGCTACCGTTATAATCGAATGATCATGAAAATAGCATGCCACACTTTAATGACGCCTATCCGACTAAAATCATACCAACTATGAACCAGACTTGGACGACTAGATAATTGTAGTTGTCTAATTGGACCAATTAATGCGAAATTTGTTGAATGTTTTTATCGTCTAATTTTTGTTTTTCCTGAAAATGCTGCAGGAGAACTGTATAGTATGAAACGAGCCAAGCTTGGTGTACGGACATTTGCCATTCTCGTGCTTATGGAACTGAACTTGATTTTTCCAACTTCTTGCGACTTCAATAATTCCTAATTTGGAAAAGCTGGAAATTTTCTAGTTGTTCAAATCTGATTCCAAAATACCTGATGCTACGTCATTGCATGCTTGATATTGTCTTTTCAATGAGCTAACCGCTCATTATCGGTGCGACGATATCATAAAATCTATCTTTAACGCAAGCTGACAGATTGGGTAAGCGTGACCTGCGTAGTGAGCCAGCGTCGCGCAATTGTAGTCGCGTGGCCTCTTCGCAAGTCAGCAGCCGGGACTCGAGTCCTGGAGGTGAGTTCGGTGTGAATGTCGGCGTCTCCATTCTTACCACGTCCAGATCGAAAAATCTAACCTAAGCCAGTTTTGTGTGTGTCAATGCCCTACTCATCTCATTTTTTTGCTGCGATCGTTCGGCGTGCTATGTGATCTTTTTCATCGTTTTTTGTTTCTTTGTTATGTCTGTATTAAGTATTTCTAATCATCTTTCTAATTGAAGTGTAACATATTCCACACGACCTTGCTGACTTGTGTGTAAAGCAGGGGTTTCTAACGCCATTTTTACATTTTGAAAATTTTGAAAAATCGATGGCCACCCTATTTATTTCGATCTTTTAAAAGATTAAAATTTGGTTAACGAGCCATCCATATTGAATATTCAAGACACTGCTATGCGCTGTCTTCAGGAATAACATTGCTGAGAACCCACATTCACAATGATATTTTGATGGGAATGCAACAGCATTGGCAGACAATTTCATTATCATTAGTTTGGTTACGATTTGCTAAGTTACTATCGCAGCTTAAGGAGTTCACTTCTTTTAGCAGGGTTTAAGATTATATTATTAATAAATCTGAATGTAAATCAGTGAAAGTAAACTCAAGATAAAGAAGTAGCTTGTTGCTGTAGTATTTTCATCAAGTTTTGATTTCTTTTTTGTTGCATTTTTGAGACCTTGATATAAAGAGTTTGAATAAAACTAGTGTAATTTGGAGACTAAAGATTTGCTGTCTGCAATGGAATGACATGGTGTTCCCATTATTCAGTGGCGTTTCCGTGTTGAATATATCCAGAATTGCGTTGACCAACGATTCAGCCCGCGGATACTAAAGCTTGTGTGTCTGTTGTCATGCGCGATCTTTGTTATGTGGACATGAATACAGCGTGATGATTCAGTTTGCATTTCCGCCCCTGTGATATGAAATTTTCCGTCGGGACACAATCATTTTTGCCTGTTTTGAAGGTGCCACAGGCCCGGCCCGTACCTCGGTGTCCAGTAGTTCAGGATACGGCCCGATGAGAGTGCTGCCCAAAGGACGGGAAGGGGAACAAGTGTTGTCGGCGGCTTTCGTACGTTTATTTATTACTTTTGATAGTTATTTTGCTTTATCGTAGTATGCTGGTAAATACACGCACAATCTTGAGAAGCAACATGTCTCCTAATGAAAATCTTGAGATTGCGGTAATTGAGTCAAATTATTATCCTTCCGCAATACCTGCAAGGGTTCTATAGGTTGGAATGATTGAAAAATGCAAGAAACGAAATTGCTGAAATTATGCAGAAATTTCCGAGTCAAAGTGTAAACTATTCCAGTGGTGCATTCTTGTGAAGAATATGTACATTTCCCGATAAAGTTCATTTAATATTTATTTGATTATATTTAGATTTGATTCATTTTTTAATAATACCAATTTTTACCTTTGAAAATTCCTGAGGACACTGTGTCATGCCGCTACTTTTGTCGTACAGTCTGGCCGCACGCCAAGAAGACGCAGTGATCAATTCTCGGACAACGACGATGACTTGTCGGACACGTCAAGCGTTTGTTCTGACCGATCTTCATCGTATCAATCAAGGTAAAAAAATTCATTTTATGAAGTTGTCTTGATAGGCCTAAAAATCTAACGGAAATAATTTTATCGTGATTTTGGGTTTTCGCACCCTCTAGAAACCGTGTAATTTCATCAGACGAGTGGAAATCTTTCGCGACGAATAAAATAATTCAAGTTCTAAGTGAATTCGGTGAATAAGGTGTGAAATGCTACCGAGATCCTAATTATCTCTTTATCGTGTGCTCAGTGAAGCACCGTAATTCACAGTATTTGAAATCTGAAGCAACAACCCAAAAACATATCAGTTGTACATGAGTGGAGTATTGTAATCGGGCCTTGTAACTAGATCCAAAACGTTTATATCTATTGTCTGATAATATCGTGCCAATTTCGCACTTTGAAAGCAATATTGGTGTTGGCAATTAGATAATATTGGTAATTCTTGTGACGTCACATTATGCTAGTAGTAGGAAGTCAGAGAACTTATAATAAGTGACTTAAAATATTGCAATACCTGATATACATGTGTCCAGATGCAGCCTATGTAGTTTATTTCACGTCCAAGCTTAACAATGGCTGGAATATGCTGCAAGATGGATGACGTCTCTTTGGACTATCGACTATATATATTACCGAATTTTTCATGCTAATTTTTTCCCCTTTCAAACTCGATAGCCGAAACGGCGGCAGACGAACGCATTCGCAAATTAGAACGGAAGACATCGCCGAAATTCTGCCTCTGTGCCAAAGCACGAACTGGGCGGACCGAAAAGAGGGGCTGGTCAGTTTACACTATTTGGTCAAGAAGGAAAAGTTGATAAGGTTGGTGGAATTGGGTTTGTCTGGCGTGTTTTGTATTCATGCCGAGTCTGATCGCTTTCAGTCGTATGGAAATGAAGAAAATTCTGGAGATCTTCAACCGGATGTTTGCGGACCCTCACGGAAAGGTGTGTTTGTGTTGGGCATATAAAAGAATCATAGTATGCAGGGTCGGACAGCTAGAGAATTTGCAGCTTTTCCGAATTAGATTAGAATTAGGCTTGAAGCTACACCGCTTTTCCGTATTAGGTTAAAATTAGAATCACTGAATGAGAATTCTGATTTGGGAAGCAGTTCATATTAATTCACAGTTCATTTCCATAAGCAGGAAAATGGAAAATGTCTGTACAGTATACAATAAGCTTGGCCCGTTTCGCACTATACAGTTCTCCTGTAGCATTTCTTGGAAAACCAGATATTAGATAAAAATTAAAACGACAGCATAGAAACTATTCGCAATTGATTTTAGAATTAGATTACAGGCTTTTAACTATAATTGGTCTAATTGGACCGCTCAAATTATCTAGTTGTCCAAGTTAGTGATTCGCTTACGTTGGTATATGCTGATATGGTTGTGATGATGAGCTTTTCTTTATATGTCTTTGCAGGGAACAAAACGGGTAATAAATCATGCCGTCGAATGCTTGAATCATTCAGCCTGACATAACGCTTTACCCTATTGGTATATGTTGTCCATGACTAATATCTCTTATATATGCCATCGTTTGAAATACCCCCAATTGTACCAAAATACTGCATTCACCTTCCTTTCTATGGCATGTAAGCACGATATCCCACTCCATTTGGTATTGCCAAGTCACATAAGTGAAATTTTGTGTCGAAGAAATCTGGCAGATGAGAAAATGACCATGCTTATTCGAGATTTACTGTGACAAATTTGTCTTATTATGTTGGTTATGATTGGAGTTGGTGGTGCAGTGTGTCTAGAGAACTTTTTTCAATTCTGGCATATAGTCGTGAATTACTACATTGGCATGTGTCTGTCTGCGATCTTGTCTTGCCCGTGTCTCTGTCTGTTATACGAGTATTTGTAGCAGGCTTGGTATGTTATTCATTGTAGAAAGAGGTTTTTGTCTCGTAACATTTTCACTCTCCAGAGACGAATTCATAATTGATTCATAGCTTGTTTGAAAACTGCCATTAGTTGTGAACGCCCAAATCGGTGAATACCACATTCAAACCGTCTCTGTGGGCATCAACATATCGCAGTGGCACAATTCATATCTGTCGATTTGCATTGGATCCGTTGGTTGAATTTGTCACTGACTTTGCATACGTTGCGAGATTCTTTTCCGCAAGATACTGTTTTAAATATCGAGGCGCGTTGACTTGAACTGGAAATTTTACTCGTATTTGTAAATTGTGAATTTATGTTTCTTTAACCTGAGGTACTAACAATAGAAAGGCCTGCCTAAGACTTCAACAGCAAATACTCGGTACTTTTTCAACGTGCACGAATTCATGTTCACCATGTCAGCCTGTCATATCGCTAGCTGCCTGTCTTCACGTAGTTCTTTCGTGGCATCGCTGGAATTTTAACACGACCAAAACACCGTTTCGAAGGTTTTCAGTCTCTTTCTGGAGATCTTGCCCGATTTCATATCGACTTACAAGGATCACATCGACGAGTGGCTGTACGTTTTGATGACGCAGCTGTTGAAGAAGATGGGTGCTGACCTACTGGGTTCCGTGCAAGCTAAAGTGATCAAGGCAATGCAAACCACCAGGTAGTATTGGCCCGATTCCGATTATTTCACAGTATTTATAAGTAGGGCTGCGCAAAATCAAGTATCTGGCTGACTCAATATCGCAATTTTCCAAGTATCAGGACTGATAGACGAAATACCAATAATGTGGTGACTTTACTATTCTTCGAAGTTGCAATGATGAATTCTGTCTTGGCCATCCTAGACTGGAGTCATACAACTTGGTTCGAGTCGTGCACAATGACTCCGGTACAAGTCGAGTCAATACAGAAATTGACTCAAGTCGAGTCATTACAACCCTGTCTTAGCGTGACACAATATCAGTTAATAATAAACTAAAATGTTGAAATATAGTATGTCTCAGGGTTGTAACCTGGTCGTAAGGTTCGTCAAGTCCTAGTTATAAGAGCCTCCTTTCTGCGTCGCAGGACGTCTTTCCCCCCGAAGCAACAGTTCACGATTCTGACGCGCTACATCGTCGACCAGACGCAAACGCCCAATCTGAAAGTGAAAGTAGCGCTTCTACATTACCTGCTGGAGCTGACGGCGTTGATGGAGTCCAACGATCTGCGCAACACAAGCGAAACCAGGCTGGCCATCTCGAGGATGATTACGTGGGTCACGGAGCCTAAAAGTCAAGACGTTCGAAAAGTAAGCTTGTTATGTTTTATTTTGGGTGTGGTCAAGATAGCCTAGTGGTGAAGCATCCGGCTTCTCGATCGGTCGGTCGTTGGTTCAATCCCCGGTCGGGTCGCGAAAAAGACCTGACATGTGAAACTGCTAATGTGGCTTTCCTGCTTGGCGCTCAGCATTTCGGGATAGTGTGGAGGAGTGGTGCAAGACCTGGAAAGCTGGACAAGGCTGATAATATTTTGACTGAGTGCTATAATTTCATCAAACTTTATTCATCTGTTGTGTATTAGCATACTATATATATTATAATTTTGACAGTAAAATCAAAAACTTGTCGCCCTAGTTATCAGTTTATGCGGGCAGTCGGTGATTTTCGCAATACCCCTCCGGGTTGCTAATTCTGTGTTTCGTTTTCAGGCGGCTGAGTCCGTTATAACGAGTCTGTTCGAGTTGAACCCCGGCGAATTCTCGCAGATGCTCTGCACCTTGCCCAAGACCTTCCAAGACGGCGCCATGCGTGTCCTGCACTCCCACGTCAAAGCAAACGGAGAACCCAAGGTACCATTGTAACTGTTAGGCTAGCAGCGAATCGGCATTTGGCGTCCCCTAACCCTTTACGGAAGCGTGACAATGGCAACTGTCGGTACAGAAAGCTTGGCTCGTTTTGCGCTATACAGTTCTCCTGTGGCATTTTCTGGTAAAACAGAAATCTGTTTCGAATTAGAATTAGAGCAAATGAACATTTCATTTCACTAATAAGATTAGAACTAGATTGCCTGCGTTTCGTTGTAATTAGTCTAATTAGACATGCAGCCAGCTGGTAACCGCTGTGATTTACGTTTCAATTTCATGCACCAGTCTCATCTCTTTCAGTCACCCACCACTCCGTCAACCGGTCGGGTGACAGCGCGTGTCGGAATGGCCCCGGCGGGGCAGGTGGTATCACCCCATGGCAGCATGTCGGGTATGGCTGACATCATGTCTCCTAGGTAAGTCTCGTGTTTGCGTTTGGTGTTTTGCGGTAGGACCGAGTTTTGTTTATCCTCGGCAGGAGTAGCGAGGCTGACTTTGTGCTGTCGGACCGGTCCGGTAACGATGAAATGGAAGAGACGCTCAATTTCAACGACATCACGGCCGGGATTCATCAGCTGAGGATGGACAGCAGCGAAGATGTGCCCGATTATAAACAGGTTTGTGGCTTTGGTGTGTTTTTGCGGTGGGAGAGGAATTACGCTGCCTGCGGCACGCAAAGAAAATATATGCGTTCACGATTTCAAATGGTGTGTGACAGAGTTTACAGCCCAAAACTCCAATTCCCACGGTCAAATGGACATGATAACAGCCAAGTTCTACCTCTCCAATGATCTCGTAAAGGATTTGTGATTTTGTAGTTGTATTGCTAGATTCACCGTAGGAAGTTGTACTAGTATTTCTTTTTTAGCTAAATAAATTTCTCCGGCTACCCCATTGTATTGTTAAGTTGTCTAAGAAAGATTGGCAACAAGTGTTTGCCAATTGCAGGCCATAAATTGGCAAACACTTGGATAATCCCGCCCGTGCGAAAAATTATCGAGACGACAGATTTCGCATACTCGGAAAGGGTCGTTCAGTTTTATTTGTGTGCCTTGGAGTCGACTTTTATCAAAATACACCAGCCAAGGCTGTGTCAACAAAAAGAGTTCGTGTATCATCTCAAAATAGTACATTGAACGCTCTCGTACTCGACCTTTCATGCTGGTGACGTCATATTTTGTGCTACGATTGTTGATATACGATGTTCTTTTGAATTCTCTACTAGTTGCTGACGATTACCCCTGACGATTGTCAGCTGAAAATATTCGGGTTCATTTCAATATGAATATCCTATTCAAGTATAATTTGAAAAAAAAAATTTTCAACAACCCTAATGCAACCCTAACAACCCTGACCGGGGGCGTGGCACAATTTTCTGTTTTTGAACTACTTTTTTGGACTCTTCACGCTGTCCTGATGCAACCCATGGGTGTTTTAACCGCCGGTAAAAAGAAGTGTGAATTGTAACTGCATGTGAGTGCAAAGTCACTGGATTTCCAATGACCCGGCGCCACTCAAGGCTGACGCATACAATCCGTTCCTGTTCACAGAGTCCTTTTAATGACAAATTCGGACGCGGAGACGGCCACAGTCTGCCGCCGGTGTGCTACCCGCCACCCTTTCAGCAGTTACAGAATACCCCCATGGTAAAATGACTTTCGCTGTCGGAATCTAATTCGGTGCCCCCCTAAATTTCTCTTTCCCGTAGCAACTGTCCGGTAACCGCGGGGCGAACAGATACAACCCGGGGATCTACTCTGAGAAGACGGCGAACCCACCGTATTTCAATAAAGAAGCCTTGTTTTCGGATGGTGGTGTCATCAGAGATGGTAAGTTATCACTAGAACGATTTTTTTGACCTAAAAAAGGAAATTTCGACCTTATAAATCAAAATTTTGTCATTTTTGACCTTGGAAAAACTTAATTTTGACCAAATTTTGACTAAACATATGCAAATTAGGTGTTGTCCCACATACTGATAGAATTGTAGGCCTACTACTTATCTTCATTTCTGTGTGGGACTGTCTGTCCTTGCGAAGTAGTTTGGCCTGGAAAAACATTTTTGACTGAAAACTGACAAATTTTTACATGAAAAACTTTATGTTTACGAAATCTGGCCCTATGAAGAATTCCAGTAGTTACATCGCGTATTATGGTAGGAATAATTAAAATTTGTTTTAGTGCAACGAAAGACACTTTCCTACATTCTCGGGTAGAAAGTGTCTGTCCTCACTATGGCTTGCCACGAATGGAGAAAGAACGTTCAACACCAGCAGTTGTTGGCTGACGACAATGTAGTTGTGTGTACACTGCTGGTGACAAACCGTGTTAATTCATCCTGGCAATGGTGTCTACATCACAATTTTTCATCATGCGCTTCTTGATATGAGAACCATGCAATACCCACGCAGTCTTGCTTCAGTTAGGATGTTGCGGTGAACACCATGTCAACCTATTCGTTTCATTTGAATGTTTATGATTCACAATGAGCAGACAATGGGCCGTCTACAACGGTAGGCCTATAAAGTAGGCTATAAACTGTAAAATGTTAATTCATAAGTTCGGATTTGAAATTGGCTAATATCATGGCTAAGTTGCTTCGTGCGTCACCCTTGAAACACGTTCGCCGTTCAGAAATGAGTCAGGAAGAAGCCTACCTTTTCGCGCAATTGAAAGACACGCTGCCAAAAAAATCACGAAGAAAAGCGGCGTTGACGGACTTTATGCGGCGTCTGAAAAACGGAGAGATTCAGTTGTCTCTGCTGGAAAACTCGGAAGACTATTTCGGGCCTCTTCTGATGCACGTGCTGGACTGTGCCAAGGACGAGGAGGTTTGGTCAATATTGTCGATGATTGCCGTTGTACTGAATTTGCTATCGTTGAGCTTTACTACCCATATTTTTCGCTATAAAGTATCAGGAATTTCACTTTTCTTTCATATTTCAGGAATTTCATTTTGCTACGGAATTCTTATGATCTCATTTTAATTCCAAAGTTTTGGCAATTTCACTTTCCTTCTGAATGTGGGGA
>ATSW01031981.1:0-10114 GCA_000444245.1 Botryllus schlosseri
GGATTTTGCGCCACGGAATACGTATTAAAAAATTTCTGAATTAATCGTTAAAGGCTCTGCATGCCGCAGTGTCACCGGATCCAGAAGATAATATGTCTGCCATGACAAAACATATGGGCTTTATCTAATTGTGTTAATAGCACCTTGACCATTTTGTTCTGACAATTTGTTTGCTTGCCTCCGCTATGTCCGTTTATCACTACATGGCACTAGATACACCGATGGACTGCAATGCCTAGCAGGCGTGCAACTGCCCTTTTCTCCGTCATCGATCCACGACACTGTCCACCACGTAATGTTCCTTTACACACCCTAAACGTGTTAAGTGACACGTTTAACAAGTCAGTCATATGATAAATCCAAGACGCGTAAACAAATATATCATAAACAGTTTCAGAAATCCACAATGTACTTCAGATTCTGGTATACATGTGAGACCGATCACTGGTGTTCCCGATTCTTTACTTGATTTATCGAACTGGTTTTGGTTCCTTGAAGGTGCCTTCTGTTTTGTGTGAGTGCTCCCATATCTAGTGGTTGTAGGTTCGCCTTGAACACGTGATTAACGGATTTGATTGAAATATTACAAAACGATTGACTGCCGTTTGAGACTTTAATCGATGTGATAGTATATTCATTGTTAAAGATGTCTAACGTCTATTAACACAGGCACATGTCGATGGCTGACGGAAATAGAATGAGCGTATCATCGGACTAACCCATTAGAGCTCGTTTATTGCATGTAGATTGTCACTTAACCTTCTAAAATCCGGAAATATATCATATACACATCAATAAGTCCAATATAGTTATCTTCTGACACAGTAGAATATGACATTGCTCCGTGCTTTGCAGAGGACTGTGGGATCGCATTTGTGTCCAATGTTGCTAGGTCTGAATTCTCAAATTGTCTTGCTGCCATCATTACTTTATTCGTATATATTGTTCATGTTCATCTTTCCTCAGTTCTGATCAGTTTTGAGTACACAATACATTTTATTTCTTTTATCCTTCGCGAGTGCGTTGTTGATTTTGGATCTTGATCTTCCTAATATCGTAGACACGTGACAGTTATTCAGGGTGTTTCAGGGTTCTGTACAAAAGGTACAATATATTATATATAATTTCCTCGAAATATGATTTAAATGTAATTTGAAGCTGATTTAACCCAGTCATTCTATCCAGCGTATCATGTAGCATTATTTAATAGTATACCTTCTAAACATGAAAACAATTACATGAGTTGTAGGATACGATAGCCAGAACTAGTTTTACATAGTCTCTGCGCATCATTTGAGCCAAAATGTTGCTATTATCTGTCCGTGGTATACACACGCAGAAACCACTCCACCCATGTTTATATCTATAACGACGGATTGTCGTTTGGACACCGAGGTGCTTTGACGATGGATGTGCGAAGGGACCGTTGAAAAGGTTACCTAGTCTGCACCACTACTTCCCCTCCCCCGATGGACTGAGCGCCTACCAGTTTTGCTGTAAAACCTTTGATCTGACCCGAATTGAAATCCACTACCAACCGAAGCGGAACACTCTCACAGGTATAGACTTACATTTTTACCGGATCCAATCGACTGATTCTGACTCTAACTATATTTTGATATGGCGCTAACTGCTTAGATAGATGTCGCCAATAAAATCGGATCTGCAAGCATTTTACAAGTGGTAAAATATTCATTACGGTTATTCACATGTAATTCTGCATACTCGCGACTTGAGCAAAATTGCTGATTTAGTCACAAATGCGTGGACATTTTGAAACTATACTGTACACAGTATTTTCCTAGAAGATCAATCATGTTGAAATATAAGAGCGGGAGTCCAATAATACTTGAGTACGTAACGCAAGTACAAAATACCGTTTGAGTACTCCATAAATGTAGATGTACGCCTACCTCTTCTCTGGCCACGCATAATATTAGTGAGAGAGCGTGTCCTGGAGTGCTGAGCACTTGATGGGGAAGCTACGAATACCAATTAAACACAGTCTTTGATTTGACTACGCCGGAAAACAAAACTTGCCGATCACGCAGGGCTTTCAAACAGTCCTACATTTTGAACTGCTCCAGTTCCAGCTCTGGAGCTCTCGTCTATCATAAATTAGCTCCGGCTCCAGCTCCCGGGCGTATTGTTACCACTGCTTTAGATTCAGCTCCGGCTCCGAAAACTTTCGATTGGTTCGGTCGTATGGTTGTTCAAAACACAGCAGCTATAGTACGTAGATATAGAACATTGGTACGGAATAAATGTTCTGATGGTGATGACCACCGTCCATAGAAATGCTGCAAAAGACGATGTACTTCTGGTTAAAGATATTCTTGGACCGTATATGACAGGGGTTGGAAGCCTATTTCGTGAAAGGAGCCGCACGAGAACGCACTTTACTCCATGCCATGGTCATGTAAATATTGTACAGCATTAAAACAGTGATGTGACGTTTTAATACCGGCACCGCGCTCCTTAATATTAAGCCATACAGTCTTCTATATTAATCTTGAAATGGTGCGGCTTGTTCAGGTGTAATGAGCGCATGTCGCGACCATATCAGCGGAAATCCACTTTTCATCAAATACCCAATGGTTTGAAATTCGATATTGCCGCGCTCGTTACCAGTCAGTCCGTCGTCGATCAAGTTTAGTGGAATATAGAAGGTTCCTATTCAATCGAATCGAATGAGGCTACTCAGAATTAGTGCCACTGTGATTCTAGTATAGCAGCAATATTTGACATCTTTATTCAACGACGTGCACTATACATTGTACAGGCCAGTAACGAATTAATAAACTCGAAGATCACAAGTCACATTGCGCGACAATTCAAGAATACGATTGTATCAAGCAGACAAGGATGAATTCACAAAATTGATGATTAAAAATTGTAAAGCGGGCATCCAATCACTAATTGCCCTCTTATATCCAACCCCAGGGGCAGAGGTTCGGACATCGCATTGACTAGCTAGCATTGCGACAATTGTATGCGGACTATAGGTTAACGGCGTTCTGGGCTGCTTCGATGCATTTCCCTGTTTACGTTCGCAAATCGTTGCTGCAGTAATGATCATGTGCTGGCATGAATTTCAATTCGTAGGCATAAACGATTATATACTATCCAGTTTCGCGCTACGATTAATAAACTATCAACAAAGCACGTGAATTTGCCAGAGGTGGTCAGTAACGAAGTACTTCTAGTTTTTCGAAGTAATCAAGTAGTTGTCCTCTACTTCTGGTACTTACTCAAGTAGATATAATTTTCTCTACTTCTATGTCTACTTCGTGATATTTTGTGATCTACTTACTTACTTTTCGATATTTTCAGTTTGTCAAGTAGAAGTAGTGTAACCCTCCAATTGGCAAGAGAATTTAGGGAAATCTCGGGCGGTTTTCACAGAGTTCTAACTTTGAGTTTTCAGAAAATTCAAGTCGAACACAGAATTTCCGTTGCGCTTCACACAAAGTAGATATGGAGTTACAAATATGTTTTCACGAAAGTGAACATTATTTATGCAGTAGGTTGTGTGGCCACTTTCGCACCGAATTGCCGCCTATATGACATATTTCATTACAGTAAATATGCCAATCATAACGTTTCAAACTACCGTTTCGCAATCTAGCATTTACCCATCATATCTTATTCTAGCAGCCCATGGGGTGTCATAATCTAGAGAATTGGGCTCTGACTTTTTGAGCGGTAGACCTGTTTTAGCAGACCACCGTTAAAATTGTCTCGACAAAAGACATGAAATACATTTTCCTCTTTTCTGAACTAGCATTGGTATTTCTAGTTCATTTCGCAGTATCATCATACAGATTTCTAAATAGTTTCAGTTCTTTTGTCTGGAGAACATACATGTTGAAGTGTAAAAGCAAGTGTAGTAATGCCTTTAATTTTCGGTAATAAAGCTACACTATACGGCATTTGTACGGTCCACCATATTTTTTATTAACGATTACTAACCGCGCAAACGTTTTCACATGATCCGATACAACTTCTCCCTATTGCTCTTCGACTACACTACTGGCTTTATAATATGGGGGAGGGCGCCATAACATGATATTTTCTAAAACGGGCTGTTCCAGTAAACGGAGGATTAGTATCGCATTTCCATATCAATACGATCAGTTTCATCCCATGATGCGAACGAATGGTTATGCTGTCGAAAATTGGATACCTCCTGGTATGCGTCAATATGTATCAAGCTCTGCAACTATCGCATAGCTCAATTTGCAGCTTGTGACAATCCATGCGAACGAATAACGATCGTTTTCGCCACTACTTACTTACTTCAGTATATTTAAAGTCAGTCAATTCTATTTATATTTCAAGTAATTTCAAGTTGCTCATGGGAGAAGTACTTATACTGGTGCTTGAGCAGATTTTTACGTCGCTACTTTTACTTCTACTGTAGTAGCTTTATTGACTAATTTGCTCATCCAATTCAGAAAGAAGACAGTGTTTTCCGGCTTGCAGCATGCGCGCCACCAAATCGACATGTGCACTGTGCGGCAAAGTCACGTTTTTATCCTCTTGCGTCGCTTCTATATTCGTATCATTCCTAATTAGTTGAGTTGCTCAATGCTCAGCACACATTAGCATCATTCCCGGTTTGTGACATGGATGGTACCTACTATAGGGCAAGTTTCTGCAACTTTTGCCACTTCTTTTTACGGCTTTCAGCCCCTTCCTAAATACTCGGAAGTTATGCAGAATGTTGTTTCAAGCTGTTTGATGGAGTCTTATCGTGTAACTTTTCGCAACTTTTCTCTATTTTTGTCATGCAACTTTTTGCACTTTTTTCGATTTTTCATGAAACTTTTTGCAAGTTTTTTTCGATTTTTCATGATACTTATTGCAAGATTTATCGACTTTTCATGCAACCAACCTTTTACTGGAATTATTCGGCACTATATGTACATAGATCGCTTGATCATGTCACTGTCGTTTAAATTTGACGTCCTTTCTGATTTGACGAAAATTCAGGCTGAGACCGACGAAAAGTATATTTTCACTGGGTCAATTTTCTCAGGCTATTGATTTTGTTGAAGTCGCTAACACTGATTTTTTCTACAGTGCCTTGGATACGGCTCGATTCGAGCATCTCATAACCTAATGATTTCAAGGAAATTGTCCATAAATGCAACTTTTTAGTGCAACTTTTGTGAAAAATAAATGCAACTTTTACTGCAACTTTTGTGAAAAATAAATGCATCTTTCCACGGATTTGACGGCAACAAAACTTGCCTTAGTAATTACTATTTTTGGATCCGCGCTCTTGGCCATCGGTGTTGTGCGGAATACCAAATTGCTGGTATGACGAATGCCCACAAGAGACAGTAATTACAGAGTGAACGCGGCATATCCAGCCTATCCCGGTCTGGCTCATATGTATGAACATGGTTGGTCGGTAAAGGTGGGTGCCAACTAGGCAACAATTCTTAATTTTATGAACGATTATCGAAAAATTATGTGAATTCAGCTATTAGTAGTAGCATAGCATCTTATGACATGCAACGGAGCCGGATCTACTTTTCCAACAACCGGCCCCAGCTCCGGATCCGGTTCCTCTCGAATTTTGTACAGAGCTGCGGCTCAAGCTCAGCTGAAAATGCACGGCTCCGGGGCTCCTGCTCCTTGCTCCGGCTTCAAAGCCCTGCTAGCAAGCACACCTATCAACTACTAGGGCTGGGAAAAATCGAGGATATCTATGGTTTTATCCTGGGTCGAGAAAAAAGAGCCGAATCGGAACCATCTATTAGGGCGTCGCAACGGCAATGATGACTTAAAAGGCAGTGTTGGGATGAGACTCAAGTCTCTTTGCAAAGAGGACTTGAGCCGGCACTTCAGAAATGTAGATTGAGCGAAATTTACGAGTCAATTTCAAGTCAACAAGTAAACGATGTCGATTAAATCACTGTATCTTGTATATGTTTCGATCATTCGCGATCCGCCAGTGTCACTTTTGAGAGCAAGCAGTCATTCACTGATTGTACGTTTCACTGATCCGCCATTGTTACATCACAAATAATTTGACCGCAAACTATATGATCACAGCTGACGTTGAATTAGTAGCAGACTGGGTCAGGGTCAACCTAACAGCTATGTTGCGAGATAGCGTAGTGGTGTAATCCACAGCTGCAACACCGATGGGTTGCTGGTTCGAGTCCAGTGTAGATGGTTGATTTGTGTATTGGACCACATCAATATGTTTCAATTTCTCGATGCTTCGTTATCCATCCTCCATTTTGACTGATAAACAGTTTGTAGCATGTAGCTAAACACACAGTTACTCACGTATTTTATTAGAAGTTCTACGTGTAGGTGAGCGATACAACGCATTTTTGCATGCATATTTAACTTTATATTCGTTATTTGATTCAAGATAGATGACCAATTATTCTGTCTTTAACACAGTTACCAAATGTATTGACTTTGAATCACCACTCATTCTCCGAAAATTCAATTTGACTTGAATTGTGACTTGACTCGTGATTTGACTTGACTTGACTTGACTCGAGTCACCTCCGAAAACGAGTGACTTGACTTGCCTCGAGTCACCTTCGAAAATCGATTGACTTGACTTGACTCGAGTCAAAATGTGAAATGACTCGAGATGCCTCGTGAATCGAAAGTAGTGACTTGACGCCAACACTGTTAAAAGGTCGCAGGAAAAGGAAAAACGATTTCGGTTAAACGAAATCCAAAATAACTTTGTATTTCTGAATAGAGACTATTTCTTTGCGCTTGGTGAGCATTGTGAGGGTGAACCATCACATGAGAGAAATGTCATGATATGAGCTTAGTGTCCTAAATGGTGTGGACACAGCGAGATTGAACGGCTGACTACATTTGGGTTACATGATACTTACCATTTGACCAAAGGCAATTTTACGGCCATTTAAGCGGCTTAACATTTTAACCTGCTTGCCGAGCGCTATATTTGATAAAACAGGTATTAATGGAAATCTGCAGCTGTACTGATTACGAAAATATAAATTTTCATTTTCCCATGGCCCTGGAACCACCCAAAATCAGCGTCGAATTTTTCAATGCGAAGGAGTTTGGAATTGTGACACTACAATGCTGTCTGGCTCTTGCTCCTGATGAGCAGCAGTCTTGCTTTGCCAGACATCAGTGTTACGTCACAATGTCAAACGTCATCACAATGTAAAATTCGAGGCTGATCGTGGGGGGTTCCAGGGCCATGGGCAGAATAAAATTTATATAGTCGTAATCAGTACAGCAGTAGCTTTCCATTGGTACCTGTGATATAGGGTTACCATACGTCATCTTTTAAGAGGATTTGTCCTCTTTTTTTACTTTTTTGAAAGTGTCCTCGGAGGACGCCCCTTTTTAGCTCTGAGCGAAAAGTTGACCTTTTTTTTAGTCATCCACCTAGCAATGCGGAGAGAAAAACGGTATTTTGAGCTCTGAGCGGAAAGATGACATTTTTTTAGTCAACCGATCACAAAGTGAGAAAAATTCACTGGTTTTTGAGGATTCTTCTTCGGTTTTGCAAGTCTCAAATTTCTGAAAAAGTGTCCTCTTTTTAGATTTCCAAAATATGGTAAGCCTATGTGATATCAAATTTACCACTCGGCAAGCCGGTCAAAAATGACCGTAAATTTGCCTTTGACCAAATGGATAGTATGGCGTAACGCAAATGCAGTGACCCGTTTAATCTAGCTGCGTCCACATCATTTAGAACACTATATGATATCAGTATTGGGAGCCTTGTGATACATATTGTTGATGCGGAACCACGGCTATGCGAGGTTTTGTGGCTCCAAGGGTGAAAATTTAGAATTTAAACAATATTATCCGTTGATGCGAGGGCGTAGAATTTTGTTTATAGAAGAAAATCGAATCGTAACGCCAATCCCTACTAAATATAGTAAAAGGTTGAGAAATGCTGAATCGGTTGGCATCACAGTGGTTCAAGGACCTGTTGCTAAGGTTGAGCGCATTGTCGTAATGTTGTTTACAAGTACTGGTCTGGTACTGCACAAGCATGATTCACGTTCAATAACACTTAAAGCCGATTGTTATTTTACCCATGTCGAAATCAGCAGAGTATGATCGACGATGCTGCTTTGAATGTGACCGAAAGCGACATGTAGCCTATATGGACCTACTTACACGTCATATTCAACGAAACGTCAAATTATATATACAAACATAAATGCGTGCGTTTATTATATCTACCTAAATGGTTGATCGTTTGGTATCCCTTATCTGTTCATTACATCGCATTGCGCATTGTGTGTGTGTCTTGGGCAGATGAAAATATAATCTGACGATTATCGATTAATTATTGACCCAATGGATAACATCTTTTTTCCCAAATGCAACGTCGATCGAATTAGCTGTAGAAAAAATGCGCGAGCTCACGGGCTTTGGCGCATTGCGTCAATGGTAAATTGCCAGAACGGTAGCATCAGTTCGCATCGGCAACGTGCGTCGCGGCCGTTACTTACGGAAAGTGACGCTGAATTCGCGAATTAGAGACATGTTCGATCGTATTCAATTAGGCACAGTGGAGCATAAAGCATTGTATTGCTATATTGACGTATAATCAGGCGTAGTTGCCGCGATGTATGGATGAGTTTAGATATGTGGTCGCTATCTGTTTGATGCGACTTGGGAAGTTGGCAACAAGTCGGTTTAGACGTTGGTATGAGTACATGAAAGGAAGCAAGATTAGCGTTGTTGATGTGCGTTAATATACATTATGCGTTTATTTTTGTCAGTAGCAATATTTTCAGACGCTCCCAACTTGGCGATGAGTTGCGATAACAGCGTAAACGAATTGACGCAGGCAATACTTAAAGCCAAGGAGGAATGCCGTATGACTACGTTGAATGCCTCGGCTCCGACTGGCGACAACGGTATGTATACCACCATCAGTGCGTTATCGTAGACTCACAAACGTAGCACTAGCAGGGACGCAAATATTCAAATAATGACGTCAAATGAGCTTTATTATTATCATGTCGTGGCATGTTGACTATTACATACACGTAATGTCACCGTTATAACTCTAGTTTGTACTTCCGCGTAATACAGACTGAATTATCCCTTGACATATATGGAATGGGGATCTGCCATGAAACCATAACCTCACTTGCCCCTACAAAGAATCTTGATTATAAGACAATATTCTAAATGGATAGTATTTTTGAACTGGTCGTTCGATCGGGATCTGTCATAAAAGAGGATGAAGGCTGGGAGCGACGGATTATTATTGAGAAAAACTTTTAGGGCCTCTGTTTTGGTGTATGTCTATGTAATGAACGGTCGATGTAATGAACGTATAGATGCTTGGTATAGCGATATGCTCATTTTCTATTTATAAAAGTTGAACGGAAGTGCTTGGCATAGCTAAACGATCATTTTCTATACGTAAAAGCCGAAAGGAAATAAAATGAATGCGTCTTGCGGTGCACTAGCGCTAACTAGAATGTTGTCCTATTTAGATATATGTCGTACTAACTATCATATACTCTGGTGATCATGCTTGACTTGCCAACTTTCCGTCCTTAATGTTTGGTGCCGAATCTAAATGTCGATGAACGCTTACACACAGCTAGTTCTCAGTTTTACCGAAAAAAAATCGTATTTCGAAACCATACATGTAGGTTGTCGTTGGTGTCAGTATTCTAGCTTGAAAACACCACACCATTCTGCGGACCAAACGAGACCTTGTACTGAAGTTGTGAGAATGGGCCGGACACATAGACGCTCTAATACACGTAACTAGGTAAACTATTGATATGGGAGATAGCGTAGTGGTGACGTTAAGCGCCAACCGCCCAAGCGGCCCGGGACAGATTCCGCGTCGGAGGTTTATTCTGGGCTCCTCTTCCCGCGTCGCTGTTCTCACGGTGACACAAAAAGCCCAGAAAAAGTCCCGTTGAAAGAGTGCATTCACAAAGAATGGAAAGAACAAAAAAGAGCCGGGGAATATAGACTAAAATCAAAAAAGGGCCTGCGACATCGGACACTAGGTCAAGGTTGATGCCAGTAGACGAGACCGCAACTGCAACCGCAACTGGTCGGTCGCCATCCTCCTATCTGTTCATTACATCGCATTGTGTCTTAT
>ATSW01032071.1:0-10056 GCA_000444245.1 Botryllus schlosseri
CTTCAGATGCATTCGCGCCCCTCAGGTTGAGAGCCACTGGCTTAAACCATTGGAAAATTGCTCGCATGATATCTCAACTTGCTCGACACGACCTCCATATTTTAGTCTCGTCAATTCTTTAGGTCATATTCTAGTCGCATTTAACCCACACTTGTTGGTACACAGCAATGTGGCTCAGATAAATGAATAGAAAAGTATTTTCCATATATTCTCATGACAAGACAAAAAAATCGGTAAAATAAGTTTGTATGAATATTCTACTAAAATCAATTCCTAATTAATGGATCCTTATCGCCAGGTTTAGTGTCAAGACCAGGCTTGGCTGCACCGGAGTTATTTGAAGAACTTGTATTCTTTCGTGATGATTGCTTTTTTGAGCTGCGTCTCTTCCTAGATTTTTGCTCAATTCTAAATTTGAAAAATGAAGCATAAATTATGACACATAGATAAGATATCTCTTGTAAAGCAGCTTACCCAGACATGATTTCTGAGAGCGTTTCGATCATCTTGTTGTATTCTACCTTTCCAAATCGCTAGTAAAACAACCAATTGGATTGAATCACTAAGTACATAGGTGCAAGCAGTGTTGATATACCTCTTGTTTATATCTGGCATGTTCGTACATATCCATTAGCGATTTGATCTGCGAGGTACGTACATTTTTTAATATACCAGAGCTGTGGGATTTCAAATCGTGCAGATGGTCGCTCCATTCCTTGTGACTACTGCGCTCTAATTCTTGCTTTTCAAGAATATCTTCTGCAAATCACAATTCAATTATATCAAGCATATCTGTAGATGCGTCAATGGAGCTTGAACTTTATAAACATACAGGTATGATGTGCTTGTACTGAAATTCGGCAATGCTTTCACATAACCTGAAGGCTAGTTTCTGGATCATTAAATCAAGAAAACATGTTCATTGTTCATGATATTTACAAGTGCAGGCAAATAAGTTTTGTATGCTCAATCGGTCAGACACTATTCGTACGCCTACATATTTTTGCTGTACACATATATTTTAACTGTTTTTTACAAGTGTAGAGTAGTTCAGTAGTTGATAAATAATAAAATTGACGATATTCGAAGGTTGTGGGTTATTGACCACAAATTTTATTCTTGAAGGTATGTTTGATCTAGCGATTTGAACATATATTGAAGTAGTTTAATCTGTTTTGAAAGGCACTATACTTCTACTTCTACTGTGACCACCATAGTTGTTCAATGTTCAGGTATCTATTGATAATACTGCTAAGAGTGCTAAGTACAAGTATACTGAATATTTCTGATGAACTACCAAGTAGAATTGGCGATGTTTTGAACATGCTATAACTATTATTTGAAGTCGAAGTAAAAAACTTAGCTATTAAAGTTACTCAAGCAGTTTGGGAATAAGTGTCTAAACGGTCCATTAGTCTGTTGGTGGCAACTTCAAAATTGCAGCATGTATCACTGCGAATAATGCAGAATGACTAACAGCGTCCCAAATAGCTTAAATTTGAAGTTGTATGATTCCATTACTGCGCCATATTGTCCAGCTGATATGACAATTTTACTCATGAAGTGACGCAAATCTATCCAAACACTACTTCTGCTTCATTAGTTGGCATTCAAAAGCTTACATTAGTAGTCTCATAGTCTGAAAACACCACCAGTTGAATACTTCAATAAAGTACAAGTACAAAGTTAATGATCATCACTGTTGAGCGTTCCGACCAATGGAGCGAATGGTATCAGAATTCCATCCATCACCCTGCAGCAGCATTGGCTATCCATCACAGTCTCAGCAGGATGGTATCAGAATTAAAAAACAGCTTATACCTACCAAGCTTCCTCATGGCATCCACAGCTTTCATGCGATACAGGTAGCCATACTGTGTTGTGGTATCTGATGAAGACAGATTTTGTTGCCGATAATCATCCGGTGATAGCAGTAACGGTTCATGATAAACATTTATTGTCTGCATCAGCCGTTTTTGAATATCTTCTTTCAGTGCCTTGGGAGCATGTTTTACGACATCGGTATAACCTTTTGAATATTTGGGCGCAATCCGGAGAAGCAATCTCTTGATAAACAGGATGCACATCAGTCCAACCTGAAACATAGCGAATCAGTGTCATTCTACAGACAAAGGCTGCCTAATCTTCACCTACCGGTATCTCTTTAAATGGGTGAAACTGAACTGGTTTTATTACAATTACGTAAGCCTATATTAGAAACATTGCTATGCAATAGTTTACTTTCAATTACCAGATCCAAGAAATAAAAATCTTACCATGCCACCATATATTATTACGAGAAGAACATTGACTCCAGTCAGTGAGCCTGAATTCCCATCCCGCACGATATTGGGATTTGACGTCACTGTGGAATTGGTTACCATTGTAAATACGTAAGTGGCACTACATTTATGACATATCAAACAACTCTGTAAAGGAACAGTATATTTTGAAACATTGGATAGACATCATGCTGATATTGTATTACTCAACGCTGGCGGTACTCGATATTGGGTTTGCCATGAGGAAATATCGCATCACCAGGACAACCCTAAAAATACCCAACTCCAGGGTTGTAACCAAGTTACAAGTCAGCGAGCAGAGGGTCGAGTCCGGGTCAGTCTATTTTGTGCATGTCGGCTATGTCGCAGCTATGTAGTGGCTATGTCACAGATATGTCGGAGCTATTTGGACTTTGTTGCAGCCATAGGTCGACTATGTGACAGATGTCGCAGATATATATGTTGGTTATGTTGGCTATGTCGCCTACATACGGAGTTATTTGAGATTTTCCTGGATCGGTGGATAATCCGAGAATATCAACGAAAAACTCGAGTAACTGCGCTTCTACTAGTTGGGAATTGACTCAAATTCATTTTGCATCGTCTTTAAAGACATTTCAACAATTTCATGGGGTTGACAGGAAATTTCGATTTTTTTTAAATTTCCCCTTAAAATTTTAAATCGGATCTGCGGAGTCTTATACTTGTTAGAATTGAACAAAATTTGGTGTGCAGCGTTTTTTTAGGGTAACCTGACAATTTATTCAATGAATGACTGGAATCCGAAAAAGTTATTTTTGAACAGACCTAATGTAGGCATACATATACGAACTTATACCGTAGTATACAATATACTTTATATTCAAATACTTATAACTGACCACCGGGAAAGCTAGACAACACGGGAACCCAATCTTTTTTCGTCTGTTGTATTTGCATTACTAATATTATGACATTGCAACGTATAAAGACAACTAGCATCTGCTTCTAGATCAGACTTCGGCGTTTAATACTTTGCCTGAAACATAAGTAAGCCAATAATGTCAAAATTCAAATTATTGCAAAATCCGCTTCTGCATTCCCAGAGTTGATAGTCGACATAGCTGCTACATAGCCCACATAACCGCAACGTAGCTGCGACATAGCTTACATAACCGCAACCTAGGCTATGTTACATGGCTGCGACATAGCCGACATAGTCAAAGTACACTACAAAAAAAAAATCAGACAAATTTGGTCTCAAATCGATTTTTTACAAAAAAAAAGTCTTAAAGACCAATAAGTCTTAAAGACCAATTAGTCTTACCAAGTACTTTATGTCTCAAAAGTAAGCCAGAAATTGATCGAAAATAGTAGCACTGCAACCTTGGAATCGATGGCAGCTGCTCCCCTGACGGCTTTCCGGGTGCTTGCTCACTGCTCACAATCTCCCCCGTAAATTAGCACCCCGTGCTCACTTGACAGGGAGGGTCCTGCTCACAGCGTGTATTAGCTACCGGCTACACTGCTCACATCTCACAGTGCTTCTCATGAAACCAATAAGTGCTTTCCATGAACACGTGAAAATTCGTAAAATTGTATAAATTTTTTGTTTGGTGGTTTTCTAAATTGACCTCTTAAATGACGTCATCTCATTTAAGTATTCAGTTACGAAAGCATGAGTTAGTTTCTCATAAACTAACAACTGATATCAAATCGGCCAGTTCGAGTAATTTCCGCTGTTTGCGCCAGGTGATGCCACTCGACGGATACGTACGTTTTATAATTTTACTCGTCGCGAGAAGACACTAAAGAGCAAAACAAGGCTTTCGCGAATAACCCTTATATTGAAATTATCTAAGCGTGTATAAAACGCGTGTAGTACTTGACATGGATTCATATTATTTTGTTTTGATAGCCCACTCGATGTAATACATATATTTCGTTATCATACTACATAAGCCAACGCATCTCGCGTACTTATCTTATTAGATTCAAGCTACCTATTATTATCGAAGTAACCAATCCGATCACAATTTGAAATAGGTAAGCATCGTTACAGTTCGTTGAGGTCAAATACTTAGTAGGAAGAAGCAAACTACACCTTCAAGATTCCCCACTATGACGCAAACTTCTTACAATAAACGTGTCCCCAATACCAGTGTCGACATTTCAGTCCACCTGCAGGAATCGTTGGTTTCAAGTCGGCGGCGACAACTTATTATGTTACATACTTATTATGTTACATACCAAAACCAGACTCTGCTGCTATTATTTAAAAACACTGTACCTTCACCATCAATATTCAACCTGCATCTGGCGCATCTTCCAAGCGACCTAAACTGGATTTCTAGATTTCTATGGCGTTCGCAGTCCTAGTGACGTCAACATCATCATCTGAATTTTTTATCCGATCAAACATCACAAGAACACGATACAATGAACCCGAATATTTTCGTCTTACGCTCGTCAGGGGTAATCGTCAGCAACAAGTAGGGAATTGGAAAGAACATTGCAGCAACTTCTCAGACAAAAGTTTTGATGGAAATACCCATCAAAACGATACCGAAAAAATGCAAATCTCAAAAGAAGATAACAGAAAAAAGCTTTTGAAGAACAGCAACGTCACTGATCTTCTGGAGACGCCATGAATGCCGAGCATTCGCTTTCGCATAGTCTAGTTAAGACTTTGCTGCCCTTTGAATAGGTCTTTTGTCTCCCTCTGCTCTCAAAAAAGAAGGGAGGTAAATGCTTGCATAAACCATACTCCGGATCACCGTCCACATAAAGTTTCGATACATCACGTACGGTATGCGGGACATTTGAGGGATGTGGAAGGAGCCAGTCGACAATAGTTCTTTCATACAATGTGGCGTTGGACTGATCTCCGGCATACTGGTGCCTCTTCATTACCGAATAAAATCCCTCGACAATGGCTTCACTCCCTCCCATGTTTAATGCAACGTCTAAAGCAATGCAGAATTCTTTACCAATCTTATCGTAGAATATTTCATTTTCATAAAATGATTTGTAGAATTCACGGGCATCAAAGCGGCATGTGAATTCGCAAGATTGGAACGTCAGAATATATAGATGATCCCATTCGGATTTCTTGCGAGAGATTTGGATCTTTTTCAGCTTCGCACCCTCGGGTAGTTTTCGATTTCCCACGTCCTTAAACCATTTTTGCCGACAATTCGCGAAATCCTCGAATAGCACGGAGTGAACACATTTTCGAAAACCTAAGAGGACTTCACAGCTAAATTTATGACTCAGCATTAGGCAGGGATACTGATCGGCATATTCTTTTACATGTTTCATAGAGCACACGTAGGCAAAAAAACTTTTGAATTCTTGTAATCCAGACTCTTTCATTTCAGTCATGAGCTGCCGATCAATTTCTGGGCCGGAAGAACTTGCCAAAAGGTCGATTGTATTATAACCGTCGACGCATTTAGCAAGGTATAGTGCTGCGGGTGGAACACATGTTTTAAAACGATTAGCGATGGCTGATACTATTTGTTCGATGAGGCGACGAAGGTCTTCAATGCAATCTTGTGGGGTTCTAGCTTTCCAGTCTACGGGACGAATAGACTTGTTCTTGACGAGCCAGCCTTCCAGTAAGGGTATATTTTTGAACTCACAATCTGCGCCATTTTCCTTGGACAGACCTTCCCAACCTGTTGAACATCGCATTTACATTTTTTTCCTTTCCTCGCGCCCGAACTTTTTAGTAATCCAACAACCAATCAGAACCCTGCAGTCCGCCAATCATCTCTCACCAAACTGTATCAATATGACGTAACAACACGAGCGTTTAGAATTTTTTCCCCAGCACCCGAACTTTTTAGTAATTCAACAACCAATCAGAAGCCAGCAGTCCGCCAATCATCTCTCTTATTGGCAATTGTGATTTTCTCACAGGAAAATCGTCGGTGTCTCACAGGGAACGAGTTTGTCTCACAGCAGAATAGTCAGTGTCTCACAAGTAACGAGATTGTCTCACACCAAAATCGCCCGTGCTCACAGAGGATTCTTCAATGCTCCCCTGATATATCAGGCAAAAAGGCCAGCGATTCCAATCGGGAGTAGCAGTGCCTTGGGGGCATCCTTTTCAGTGTTAGGGGTCTGAGCGGAGGCGGGGCAGGATGAGAGAGACCAGAAATTGCAGTGTTGAGATGATCCTGTACTAAGTTTACAAGGTATTCACTAGATATAGTTATCAAGGTACATGCCACTTACTACTCACATGTGCTATTCAGATCAATATATATATGGTTGTCTGAGTCTAAAATAGCATTTATGGTGAGTGGGTAAAATGAGACCATCAGTGAGACTGAAATTGCTGAAAATGAGACCAAATCATCCTCATTTCTTAAATTTGAGACCAAATTTGTCTAATTTTTTTTGTAGTGTATATCTGCGACATCTGTCACATAGTCAACTTATAGCTGCAACAAAGTCCAAATAGCTCCGACATATCTTTGACATAGTCGACATAGCTGCTCCATAGCAGCGACATGCACAAAGCCGCTACATATAGCTGCGACATAGCCGACATGCACAAAGTAGACGGACCCATCCGGGTCATGTTATCATGACTCGAGTCCAAGTCATTGCGTGGACTGCTCAGTTTCGAGTTGAAGTCTTGTTAAAAAGACTTTTTGCATTTAAAATATTCTAATTTTCCTCACTTCAGTCTTCAAACAGTTTCTGATCGCATTTCCAAGTACCAGTACCCCCTATGGAATCTCAGCTCATTTTTTTGAAATAAATTCTGCGTGATGAGAGCTTTCCTGCATTGCAATGATTGCATAGAATATAATCAAGTAATCAAACAGAAAGTTCTGCATGACGTTGCCACCAATTCCACTCCGGCCAGTACCAAGGCGAAATACTAACAGTGTGGAGTGGAATCGGTGGCTACGGCACACGCGACATCACGCGAGCATTTATATCTGATCACGCCGATTAATGAATTATGATGACGTCACAAAGCGATACCAGAGTCCATATCCAGCAGAGATGAGCGGATTTGAAATTTCTATGTCCTAATCCAGTCCAAATCCGAACCTTCAAATCCAAATACTAATCCATAACTTTTTCATGTTGAAGTCCATGTCCAATCCTAATCCGATTCGAACTGGAAAGTCAGAAAAAATACTAATTTATGCAATGGAGGGATTCGAAAATTTTCTTTCACAACCAACGATCCACTTGATTCAAGATAACTTAGTAACCATAAGTACAATAATAAATGATCTGAATAAAGTTTGTCGCCATTCGCCACATGACATTTCAATCTCCCAGAAAATAGGTAAATCCAATCCAAATTCTAATCCGTTCTGAAAAAAAATGTCTAATCCAAATCCAATCCAAATCCGACAAAATGTCACAAATCCTGTTTTTTCAAAACCTAATCCTAATCCATGCTCATCTCTGATATCCAGAATAAGGCGTTTGCGCTTTACAAAGAACGCAAGCAAGCGTGGCATTTGTGCAACAGCGAATATACGGCGTAACCCTAGTCCAGCGTATACCAGGTCTATTTTAGCACATTGTGTCGTTGAATGAGTATTGAATCAGAGCAAAAAATATTTCCGTCACGCGGATGAAATTTCCCAATCACGCGAGAAATCCGTCTGTCACGCACAACATGTTGTCGAAAACAACCACCGATTCCAGTCTGGAGAGAGAGAGAGAGATGATATTCTTTTTCGCCTGCACCATCGAGATGCTTTGACGACAGAGTTGCGATACGGCCCCATGAGGTCATCTAGTCTGCGCCCCCGTTGTTTTTTCTCCTCCATGCTATCCGTGATTGCTGAGCGCCTAGCAGGATAGCTGCCGATACCAATTTTCGAGTCTTTGGTATGACCCGGCCGGGGATCGAACCCACGGCCTACCGCTCGAGAAGCCGGACGCATAACCATTACACTATCTCGCTCGGTGAGAGAGAGAGAGATTTATTGATTTGTCCAACCGTAAAGAAAACATCATTGGCACACGCAACAACAATAAATGAACTTACGGTATAGGACAGGGTGTGACCGATATGACTCTGGGTAGGGTCAACTAGTCTGATCACACCCTGCATTAACAAATACAGATATTGTGTTATAAATTTGGATGCATCGGTTGGGATCAATCAATTCAGCTCAGCATAAAAATGAAATACTAAAGAATTAAAGAAACTACAAATTTGGTGGGAGACAAGCGGATCATTGGTAATGGGAGATGAGGTGACTGAATAATTCCTTTTTGAAGGAGTGGTATGGGAGGTCCCGTATTGAAGAGGGTATAGAGCAGAGGTCTCAAACTCAAATGTGCTTGCGGGCCATTTTTCCAGTTTTGACGACGCCGCGGGCCGCAGCATTTATAGGGGTATTCTATGTCTTTCCAAGTAGGCATTATTTCGCGGGAATGAATTTTCCTATTGAAAGTAAGCCGATCCAGCAGACTGACAGTAAACACACATCGTCAAAGTGTGATTTACGTTTGTATCAATTTAGGCCTGGCACGAAAAGAATCATCACATTTATAACTATTTGAATAGAATTGCCGTTGTACTTGATATATATATTAACTATAAGATATAGACACCATATGGGCGGACAAAGGTATGATGCCATCATAAAAGCTATCAGGTTATACTTTTCAGCTACTATGAATATTTTGAATCCAACAGACTGATAATAGAGACTGATCTGATATCAAAACATTTTTAAGTTGAGAATTGTAATTCCAATCCAGGGTTCGTGTATACTTCTGATAAGTAGACTATTAATCTCATGGCCACATATCTTCAAATATAGTAGCAGAAAAAAATATAAATACAAATGAATGTGTCCAAGTGATTGAAATGTCGGAACGGCGAACGGCCCATTGCGGTTACATCGTTGGAGCGTACCACTACGGTACTCGGTACCTTTAAGTGGCCTTAATAACATGGTTTAGCGACCCAAGATGTAACTGACAGATTGCCATAACTATACTTGCTTAGTTAGCGAAATACCAAGATGCGACCATCTGATCTATTACTATTCCCCTGATACGCGATTAGTTTGTTGCGTCCATGGTTCTAACAAATTTACGGCATTCCGAGTCACTTCAAGTCCACTCGAGTCATTTTCATTTTGCCATCGAGTTAGCCCGAATCTTGAGTAATTCTAAGAAAGGTCGCGTCCAAGTCCAACTCAGAAATTTCAGTCTAGAATCGTCTAAGGGTCCGGTTTTGTCATCATGAATTGGAAATTAGCGAAATAGTGAATGTTCCACTGCATGGTAGCGTTTGCAATTGACGCGATAGTGAATTATGAATAATAGTTTAAGGCTTTCGGAGCAATTTAAGGGGGAATTTTCACTTTATAACCTGAAAAGATATATGTGACACTTATATTTTGTAAAATTAATAAAAATCTAAAATGTCGTCGCGGGCCGCACAAAATGCTCTGGCGGGCCGCATGCGGCCCGCGGGCCGCGTGTTTGAGACCTCTGGTATAGAGTGTGGTTATACCGTCTTCGGAATTGCTTACCAGCATGAAATGTCGGTCTTGGCCGTCTGAGACTCGAGTCCAAGTCGATTCATTTCTGAATTTTGAGAAAATCGCGACTCGAGTCGAGTCATTACAACCCTGCAGAGATGAGCATTGATTAGGATTAGGTTTTGAAAAAACAGGATTTGTGAAATTTTGTCGGATTTGGATTGGATTTGGATTAGACATTTTTTTCAGAACGGATTAGGATTTGGATTGGATTTACCTATTTTCTGGGAGATTGAAATGTCGTGTGGCGA
>ATSW01032155.1:0-10561 GCA_000444245.1 Botryllus schlosseri
GCGAAAATGGACAAAGGGGGCGATAGGGGAACGATGACGCGTCAAAACAGCTGACCATTTTTTTTTTAGTCAACCCACAGAAATTTAGTTACAAAAGTGTCAAATTAGGCTTCGAGCCGGAAAGTTGATCCTTCTTTTTAGTCAACCCGCCAGTGATTATAGTTTGTATGCCCAATTTTCGGTACAGGAAATTCAGGGGGCGATGATCGGTGTTGAGCTTGAAAAGGGGGCGATGGGTCGGAAAAGGTTGGGAACCACTGAACTACATAATACAATCAGATGAAATTTTTGTTTATCCTGAAATTTTATAGTTTTTTTTGCTGACACATTTGAGGTGACTTTTCATGAAATGTCAATCATTTTTCGCTATCAATCATCAAGTTATCAAATTTCTACGCATTACTCAACATAAACCATTTTGATTATGTTTATATGAAGCGGCTATCAGCAACCACTTCTCATTTGGTTACAGTGGATTGCAAACGGACAATCATCATATTTATATAATATGTCGTTTAATGGTATAGTCGTCTGATGTGAGATGGCTTCGGTGATAAAAGAAGCTCACATGATATTCTCAACAAATCGCAATCAGTTGGAATTCGACATTCATCAATGTGTGACCATTCTACCCGGGAGATAAAAGTAAGCGATTATGCCTTTATCTTCTTGAATAATTATCGAGACGACCGATTTCGAATCGTTGGGCGAGGCCGTTCACAATTCCATTTGTGTGCCTTGGAGTCGGCTTTTATCAAAATACACCAACCCAACCAAAACTCTGTCAACAAAAGGAGTTCGTGTACCACCTAAAAATAGTACATTGACGCTCTCTCATTCACGAAATTTCATGCTGGTGACGTCATATTTTGTGATACGATTGTTGATATACAATGTTCTTTCCAATTCTCTACTAGTTGCTGACGATTACCCCTGACGAGTGTCAGCCGAAAATATTCGGGTTCATTTCAATATGAATACACTGTTCAATTATCTTCTCGTAAAATCAATGATTCTAGATTCGATTAATTGCCCTCAATGTAATGACGATGTATTTTGAAATGATGAAATTAATCACAATAAATTCAACTCAACTACTAGTAACGAACTTATTTCTATCTGCAACAACAAGTCTGAACATATTGGGTGATTGTAAAGTTCGAATTTGAATCCATTCCAACCCAATATATCCTTTTGTCACAGGCAAGGATTATCTTTCGATCATAAGTGAGCAGGTTGCAACTTTCAAGCAAGATCACTAATCGTAATTCAAGGTGAGTTTTGTCACACTGCATTTTCCAGTCACAATCAGTATGACAACTAAGTATTTAAGCATTGATAACTGAAGTTGACAAAATGATATCAGTTTTCAATTTCCTCCTAAGTTGAAGTTATTATCCCGGCTTGTAGGAACTGATTGAACCGCGCATGGCTGCTAATAGAACAATTAAAGCATGGTTATTTGGTTGATAGCAACCCTCGCGTGTGCTGCATGTTCTTGACATCCTGTTTAAAAGCATTCATTCAAGCACGTTCTGTATTTGTTGGTACTGATCATGATTGAACTCTTTTATGGGATGACTAATTACATCATTGATGTGACATTGGGCACAGGGCAAGAATTTAATTGCCGAACAAATCTTCCTAAATTCTGGTACCAGTAATCTAATTCTAACCTAATTTTTGAAACCTTTTTTTGCTTTATTTCTAATCTAATTTGTGAAAAGTTTCTATGCTCGAATTATATTTGTAATCTGAATTCTGGTTTTCCTGTAAATGCTACTGAAGCACTTTAAACTGCGAAACGAGCCATGCTGGCTGTACAGCCATTTGCTATTCTAATGTTCATAAGAATGAACCATGATTCGATATTGTCGGAGCCTGTTTCAATGGCCAAGCTTTCGCGAACTCAGTAATTTCGATCCTAATCCAATTTGGACAAAGATGTGGCTATAATTCAAATTTTAATCAAATTCTGAAATAGCTGTAGCTATAATTCTAATTCTACTCCAATTTGGATGTGGAAATGACTCAACTTGACTCGAGACTCAGACGGCCAAGACCGACATTTCATTGTCATTTCGAAGAATAGTAAAGTAATCATCTATTGGTATTTTTTCTATTGGTACTGGTACTTGAAAATGCGGCCAGAAACTGCGAAAAGTGAGGATAATTAGTATATTATGTAAACCATTCGATATCACCAATCAGAGTTATAAAAAGTGGGTTTAACCAGACTTTAACTGGAAACTGAGCAGTCATCACGATGACTTGGACTAAGACTCGACTCATAATACCATGTCTCGGAGTTGACTCGGTGGTGAATTGAAAATGACTAGACTTGACTCGAGTCAAAACTATAAAAGAGAGATTGACTTGTGACTCGGAGACTTGTGCCTTGGTCACAACCCTGGTGTACACACGTTTGCCATTCGTTCAATGTCCAAGTTTGCACTAATTCAGTAATTATAATTGTAATCTAATTTGAAAAAACATGGCTATAATTGGAGTTCTAATCTCATTTGCAAAATGCAGAGTAGTTTGAGTCAAATTTTAATCTAATCGAAAAAAAACTGTAACTATCATTCTAATTCTAATCTAATTTGTAAAACACTTTGTAGTTACAATTATAATTGTAATGTAGTCAGTTTCACAATTAGTTTCATGTTGCCCCTAAAAATTGACCCTCCTCCATTCCAGAGTCTCCCTTCTTTCGGGATGGATTTCCGACCCGTCACCAAATTGGTCGAAGGCCTGGCCGCCAGCGTGGGGTGATCCAACAGAAAGGGCCCCGGGTCTCGCCGTTGGTTCGAGTGTCTACAGGAAAAGTCAGTTGATCCCGATGTAAAAAGGTGGGTGACGAATGTTGGTGAAGGATGAGGTTGGCGGTGATCGACATCGCTGTTTCAGGAGCGGATGTCAAAGTATTCGTCGTTGGTATTCAAGTAGAGTAAGATTGTAAATTTCTACTCAACTACAAGCAGAAGTAGCGCTTTCCAGATTAATTTTTGAGAATATCATCGTTTAGTCGGTTTCTGATTATGGTTAATCTGTTTGACCTTTCTGTTCCAAATTTGCTTCTGTTTTTACAATAAACCTCAACAAAAACGTCCGACACTTCAAAATGTTCGTATCAATACGTCTACTTATTGACTAAATGGCTTTCAGGCGATTAAAATGTGCTGGCAAAGTTTGATATCTTGTCTCAATCGGCTGATGTAAGCCATAAAGTTTTAGCAGTTATGAAGCAAAACTGCTTCATATAAATTATATTCATCAATCGGTTTGTGTTTCCCTGAAAATATTTCGTACGCCGCGGTTGAAAACCACTGTGTTAGATCGTGAAAACGCTGATTAGATTTTAACTATGGCATTTCCTATAGATTGCAGCCTTACCCATCCCTCTTCATACCAGGATTACTATTGATACGATGTATTATGTGAACCAGTATTGGGATCAAGTCACTACCTTCGAGTCACGAGTCACTGCACATTTTGACTCGAGTCAAGTCAATTGATTTTCGAAGGTGACTCGAGTCAAGTCAAATCACGAGTCAAGTCACATTTCAAGTCAAGTTGCCTTTTCGAAGTATGAGGTACGCTACGTCATTGCACTTTGCTAGCTGTCTGAAATACAGATTGAGTGGTCATTGATTTTGAAACGATGAGTGAATATAGAGTTAAATATACATGCAAGAAGGCGCTGTATCGCTCACATATGAGTAGAACTGCAAAACTACGTACGTATAATTGTATAGCCTCAGTTTATAGTCACCAGTCAAATAGACAATGAGAAACGAATTGATTAGATGCAATACATTACCCATTTACAAACTGATATGATACAATTCGAGCCTGCGCCAACTGTTGACGACGTACGACATAAACTATTTTCAAATTCAATACAAGAAGTTTGGTTAAGGTAAGAACGGAGAACAGAAATGGACATTTTGCTATAAAATTACTTGACTATACTAGTCTACGACAACGTAAGCTGTAAGCTCCGATCACTTCGCGTGCGATCAATATATTTGTGAGAGAACAATGGAGCCTCAGTAAAACGCACGGTCATTGAATGATTGGTCGCACTCACGTGTTACACCAGGGTTACACAAGCAATCCGAACAAACGCAAGATACAGTGATTTTTATCGAAACCGATTATACTTGATGACTTGAAATTGACTCGTGAATTTTGCTCCGAGTCACGAGTCAATCCACATTTCTGATGCACCGATTCAAGAGTCAAGTCATTTTAGCAAAGTGACTCGAGTCAAGTCATGACTCGAGTCATCCCAACACTGATGTGAACTGAGGTGGACATGTTTTGAATAACCTTTAAAATGGTATACCGTTACGAAAAAGGTTGAAGACCATTGTTCATTGTTGTGCCAAAGTTTTATATTATTATCACAGCAAGTTAGTGTGTTGAAGACGGTAAGCTGATATTGTAACAACACTGCTTCAAGAGCAAAGTAAGCACTGCTTATGCTCTGATAGATGCTATCTCAAAATCTCGGGATTTCAATGGAGTTATCCTGGGAACAGGATTAAAAATATACCTTAAAATCCCATGATTCCAATACTAGTATTAACGCACCCCTCCTATTTTTCGCAGATCGAGGAGGACATGAACCGGCCCGGACCTGCGCGACGTTTCAAAACGAGTGAGAATGCGGCGGCTCAGTCTAACGAAGAATTCGTTAAATTCAAACCCCAGACCCCCTCACTGGGTCCAGGTTGTCACGACGACGGAATCAGACACCGACAAAATTTCAAATTTTCGAGGAAGGACTCGTCGCGTAAAAAACGCCTTCTTCACTTTTTCGACATCTAGTGACCGGGAGAAGCACACTGCAGGCCCCAATTAGCTACCCGAGTCGGAGCCTGAAATCAAACAATTGACCCAAAAATGCGGATACAGTCCAGACAGACTTGGACAGCAGGATAGTTTTAGTTGTCTTATTTGACTAATTACGGGAAAATGCTAGTAATCTGACTCCAATCTACTCTGTAAAATATTTCCTTCTCTAATTCAGATCTAATTTGGGAAATGTTCCACTCTAATTTCCGGTTTGCCTGTAAAGGCTACAGAAGAAAAGTATAGTTTGAAGCGAGCCAAGCTTGCGATACATACATTTGCCATTCTCGTACTCGTGTGAACGTACTATGATTTGATATGAACTGCTAGGCCTAAACCTTCCGTATTGCCGCCGCTTAAAAGGATATTGAGGCTGAGTGGTGGTTCATGGCATATTTGCAAAATGGAAATTATTGGGCCATGGCTATGAAAAGAACAAAATCAATGCTTTTGCAGATATGTTAAGCCTAAGTATTCCCAAAGCCGAAATATGGTCTTGACTTATGGAAAATATCCAATTTTGGTTGCACATTCTAATACTCACTGTGTACAGATGATTGTACAGAAGTTTTGATTTTTCGCTCTAGTTAAGCTTGAAATTCCATGTCTCTCTGTCTTTGTTCTATCTGTTGCTTACAACTGCGATTTGTGTTGACTTTCCTTCAACTCATACTTGAAACGTTGATAAGTATTATGATTCTTTGTGCCGGCATTACTTGAGTTACCTAATCATCTTTATTGCAATAACAGTGCTGCTAATCTTCATAATCGGATAAGATATACTGTAGTTGACTGACAATCATGGTGCAGATTGTGTGTCGAAATGTAGAGAAGCATTCAGTGAAGATGATGGAAGAATTACATCGAATGAAGCAAGAAAAGGATCATTGTGATTTCATAATTCAAGTGGGAGATGATGTCTATCACACTCACAGAAATGTATTGTCGGCTGGTTGTGATTATTTCAAAGCGATGTTGAAGCACGATAATAAAGAGAGTCGCGAAGGAAAAGTTGTTTTGAAAGAGGTCGATTCTCAGTGTGTGAAAAACTGCATCGATTTCATATATTCGGGCAAATTTGAGATTCCTGATGATAAGATAACTGATCTTCTTCATGTCGCAATCATGATGCAGTTGGAAGACGTGAAACAGGCAGTATCTGACGTTTTGGAGGAAGCACTTGATGTAGGTAATTACTTTTCCACAAGAAATGTCGCCGATTTCTATGGACTGGATGCTGTCTTAACTCGATGTGAAGCATTTATTCGGGAAAATGTCATGGAAATATCAAACCAATCTGAATTCGGAAATATTGAGAAAAATTTCATCCTTAATTTTCTGAAGTCCAAACCATCAAAGTTATGCGATGAAGAAAAACTAAGGTTATTATTCAATTGGATTGAGAAAAATGGGAAAAATCATGAACATTTTCCCGAATGTCTCGAAGCAATCAAGTTTTATAAAGTCTCTCCTACATTTTTAGAACGTCTTCTGCAATCAAACGTAATTATCAGAAACGACTTCAAATTGGACAAGCTCATCAAAGGACATCTTTTGAGAGCTTCAAAGGCATCACGGAAAAGGAAGAGAGAAATTGACAATGATGAATTGATCATTTTTTTCGATCGTGAAGCCGATTGTATCCGATCCTTCAATCCAGTAACTGAGAAAGTAGAGAAGTTTCATGTTGAGATGTTTGAGAATTTAGAAGGGTTCTCGGCGATTTCTCTAGACCCTTATATCTACGTTCTATGTCACGATAAATCAGTTCTTAGATTCAATTTTCAGATCAAAAATTCACAATGGGAAAGGATGAAAGATATGATTTGTGATCATGGATGGAGTCCTCGCTCAGTTTCTTTGTCAGGATCAATATTTGTTGTTGGTGGTTATAATGGACCAACGAGTGATGTGGAAATGTTTGCTTCACCCGTGAATCAATGGATTCAACTAGAAGACAAACCTTTCCCAATATCTTCAACAAGTCTCGTATCAGAAATGATTCCATCTATTGTATCGGAGGTGAAGGACCATGTCGATTCCCACTTTGGTCAGGTATTGTCAAAGTTTCTTCATTCTGCAGATTCACTCCATCCTCGTCAGAGTGGGTTGATCTCGAACCAATGAGATATCCTGTAAGTGATAGTGGAGTTGTTGCAGTTGATCAAAAGATATTTGTGATCGGCGGGTGGACAAAAGGAATAATGGTCAACAGCGTAGAATGTTACGATGTTACTTCAGCTCAGTGGACTTCATTATCTTCTATGAATACTAATCATGGTCACGTTTCTGCGTATCAACATGACAAGTGGATTTTTGCAGTAACAGATTTCGAAACCTTTTATCCAATTGAAAAGTATGACACATCGCGAGACAAATGGTCTGTGGTGAAACCAAAAGTAGATCAATGTATTCGATTTAACAGATCCAAATTTGTTAAGAGATAGATTGCACTCAGGTGAGCAGACTTGTGCTGGATTACGTCACACAACAAAACACAAGTATCACTACTCGCGCCAAACTACTCACTTCAAAAGTTTGCAACTGGGACTAGTGTTGACCATCAAATACGGTAACTAGATTAGTAGTTTATACAATAGTGCTGTTATAAAACTTTTCTTCAGATTTCACTGGCTATGTAACAAAATTGTTAGGTTGGTTTAAACAGCGCTGCACACCAACTTTGGCTAAATTCCAACCAACAGAAGCGGTATTCTAGCAGTAGAAAGTTTTGAATTCATCATTGAAAAATTAAAAAATGAAATTTCAAAATTTTTATGTCAACTCCGTAAAATTGTTAGGCTGTCATTAGAGATGATGCTCACCGAATTTGGCCTAACAATTTATTGGGGTTGAAAAACTATAATTTGAAAATTTTTTCAGTTTTTTTGTCGATAAATTTTAAACTTTCTACCTCAAGAAAATTGCTTCTACTGGTTGGAATTAAGCCAAAGTTGGTGTGCAGCGTTGTGCTCACCAACCTAACAATTTATCACATAGCTCAGTGAGATCTGAAGAAAGTTTTTTTGAACAGCATTATTGTATAAGTCTGGAGCTGGAACATGAATAAAAATAAAGTTGCTCGCAATTACCATTTTCATTTCATTTTGAATCCATTATAATTGCCTTGAAGATTGTGTATTTTTTGTTTCAAAGCGGCATAACTTTGTACATGCAGTTATTCAAGTTTTGTCAAGTGTGAACCACTTTTCGGTAGATTCATACCGTTTCATGAATGTAATAGAAATAATAACCAGTAATTTTGTGGATGTATTCTTCATGAGTTGTATGACAGTGCGTAACCCTGCCGACAATTGTAGTTGATACAGCCCATCATATATTTAGTTCTGTACTCAATATGGATAATGGTCAATGGTTTTGATGACTTGTACAATTGATTCCAGAAGGCAGACTTGGACGTCTAGATAAATAGTGTGAAATCGTAATGAGTGTAGATGATCTGTTCCTTGTTGAATCGCATGCGATATTTGCTCAAGTTATTCGCTCTTCAAAAGGTATACTCACAATATCACCAACACCAGTATGTGCTTCCAAGTAGAGCTTACGTTACAAGTTTATATGCCTATCCTACTTTATGAGAATCGTGGATTAACAATGATTACGTAATAAAATCGGTTGAAATTTTTGTTTATCGTGCTATTTGCATTGTTTTTGACGCATTTGGAGTGCTGATTCATAAAATGTCATTTATTTTTCGCTATCAATCATCAAGTTATTTAATTTGTACGCATACTCAAAATAAGCCATTTCGGTTATGTTTTTATGCGGGGCTATCGACAACCCGCTATATCACATCTTCTGGTATGGTAGTCAGGCTTGAGCACCCTGTGTTGTATATAGATTCGTTGATTTTACATTTCATAACCACTCTTCATTTTGTTACAGTGGATTGCAATCAGAAGATCACATTCATATTTATATAACATATCATTTAATGGTCTGATGCCAAATGGCTATGGTGATAAATGAAGTTTGCTTGACAATCTTAATCAGTTGGAATCTGTCAGGCATCAATGTGTGACAACTCTACTCTGGAGATAAAAGTGAGTAATCCTGAATTTATCTTCTTGCGAAGTTAATGATTTTGGATTTGATTATTTGCCATCATTGCTATGGCGGGTTTTTTTAAAATGATAAAATTATTCACAATAAACTCGACTCACCGTTACGTTACGATATTATTTCTATCTGTAACAACAAGTCTCAACACACTGGGTGACTGTATAGTTCAACTTTGAATGGTTTCTAACGCGATGTTACCTTTCTTTGTTGTCACAGGCAAGGATTTTCTTTAGATCAGAAGTAAGCAAATGGCAATTTTCATGCAAGTTAACCAAGTGTCATTCAAGGTGAGTCTATTCCGGCTGCGTATTTTCAAGTCACAATTAGGATGAAAATTGATATACTATTCACATCACAATTACCAGCTCATATCCGGAGGCTGTCAGCTATCAATTTGATCCTATGCGGAGGGTGTTATCCTGGCTTCTAGGAACTGCGTGATCCGCACGCGTCTGCTAGCAGAGCAATAAGCATAAGCAATAAGCGTAAGCAATAAGCGTAAGCAATAAGCGTAAAAAGCTATCCTCGCACGTACTGCATGTTCTTGAAATCTAGTTTAAAAGCATGCATTCATGCACGCCTCTGTATTCATTAGTGGCTGTCATTGTTAAATCTCTGAGATGGTTAATTACATCATGGATGCGACATTGGGAGTTTAATGAACAAACAAATCTTCCTAAATTGTATAAACCTTGAACCTACCACTGTGACGTCTCTGTAATGTAAAGATGGAATGAATAAACCGAAGTGAACCGCTTCCCTGTGAACACTAACACATTTTCTACATCAAATCAACGCATTTTCTGACATTTTGTGCTCTATACAGTTCAAGATGGCTGGTGGAACCACTGTTCAAGTCCATTTTACTGCTGTGTAATTATGAGATTTTCTTTCAGGCTTGTCTCCTGCCAAAAGACAAGACAACGATATCAAGATTTTCAGGAATCTTGATGACTTCAGGTGAGTTGCTATGAAATATTGTGACTTATCCAGAATTGGAAACAGTGTAACAAATATGCGAATGTTTGAAATTTCAGTATCAAATTCCATAGATAGTCATATCACTATGTTTTAGCCGTAACATCAGCACACCAGATTTTTACACGATACCCATGTCTACATCCAGTATTACTCATTCCTTGCTCACAAAGAAATCGTGTAAAAATATTGCTCATCATAAATACACTCTCGGAACCTGGAAGCTGACATATACGGCATGAGGATTCAAAAGTATCACGTGATAGCCTACAAGGAACACCATTGCCATAGAACATTGACTATTGACCTCTTTTTTCACCCCAGTGGCCCTTTCAGAAAATCTGACAGTATTGCGCCCACCCTTGGTATTACAATTCCCGTAGTTTATAAGACGATGAACAACTGGGACAAGTTGTAGTCTACTCAGACACTGCATTGCTGCTTTTCATGATTAGGAAGGAAACTGAAAATATGTGAGATCATTTAATTCCACAAGTTTTGCTAAACTTAATAGACTGTGATGAATATGCCATATAGGCAACTGGGTAACCTGAAATTGCGCAGATGATCCATGCCACCGGCACAAAAATTATAGTTATTTTCCGACTTCGACCCACCACATATGTCTGCACAATAGGGG
>ATSW01032161.1:0-12028 GCA_000444245.1 Botryllus schlosseri
CAAGACAAAGGTGACAATTCACTTGAAACCTAATGCCAAGCCCGTATTCAACAAGCCACGTCCTTTGCCGTTTGCAAGGCAAATCGCTGTTCAAACCGAATTGGATAGATTAGTCAATCAAGGTATCCTCGAACCAATCAATAACAGTGATTGGGCAGCACCAATTGTTGCCGTCACTAAGTCAAATGGATCAGTACGCATTTGCGGTGACTTCAAAGCATTGAATCAACAAATTCAGATAGATCAACATCCCCTGCCCTCCTTGGATGAAATTCTTCACAAGTTACAGGGTGGTTGTATATTCACGAAAATTGATCTTGCCGATGCTTATTTTCAGCTAGAATTAGATGATGATGCGAAGAATTTGTGTGATCAACACGCAATTCGGTCTATTCCGTTATCGACGCATGTGTTTCGGAGTCGCATCTAGTCCCGCAAATTTTCAACGCTGTATTGATGCCATGATCGCCGGCTTACCCGGCGTTGCTAGTTTTATCGATGACATAATCGTTACTGGCATTGATGAAGGCGATCATTTTCGCAACTTATCGCTACTCTTTGAGCGCCTCACCGAATACGGTTTCACCGTCAACTTCGCTAAATGTGAATTTTTCAAAAGTAGTATCGAGTATCTTGGTCACATAATCGACGAGGACGGCAAACGCCCGTCTCACAAATCCGTTGAAGCAATCAAACAGTTGCCTAAACCTCAGGATGTTCGCCAGCTACAGGCATTCCTGGGCAAAGTCAATTATTACCGCGCGTTTATTCCTAATTTCACGAATAAAGCCGCTGCCTTGTACCGTCTTCTTCAAAAAGACGCGAAATTCATTTGGAATACGGACTGTGACGCAGCTTTTCGCATTCTCAAAAACGACGTAATCGACGCTACGCAGTTAGCTCATTATGATATAAACAAGCAGCTCATTTTGTCGACGGATGCTTCTCAATTCGGAATCGGCGCTGTCCTCTCGATCGAGCACAATGGCGAAGAGAGACCAATCGCGCACGCATCGAAAACACTTTCAGATTCGCAAAAATACTACTCTCAAATCGAGAAGGAAGCTCTGTCAATCATTTACGGAGTCACTAAATTTCGTCAATTCTTGTATGGTAGAAAATTTACGCTCGTAACGGACCAAAAACCGCTTTTAGCTATTTTCTCGCCAGACAAGAAAATTCCCGTGATTACAGCGCAACGCTTACAGCGATGGGCACTAACGCTCATGGCTTACCAATACGATATTCGCTATAAACCGACTAATCAGCACGGAAACGCCGACGGTTTATCTCGCCTACCAAAGGGTCCAGACCCTGAGTTTGACGAACTGGAAATTCGTGAAAACGCGGAGATCGTTCACGCTATTAATATGGCATTCGATGGCTTACCGTTAACTCGCAATGAAATTCGCGACGCGACGCAGAATGACAAAACCATGAAACAAGTGAAATTATATGTCGCTCATGGTAATTGGAATCCAAAGATGCACATTGATGATTTTTCTTGGTTTTCGACTCGCAAACATTCGCTTTCTCTGCACGAAGACATAGTCATGCTCAATATTGATGGTTTTCAGCGCGTAGTAATTCCGCAGTCACTTCGCTCGCGAGTCTTATCATTGTTGCACGAAGGACATTGGGGTATCGCGAAAATGAAGCAGATGGCTCGACGTTACATCGCATGGCCTTGCATTTATCGCGACATTGAAAATCTCGTTAAGAGTTGCGACGCTTGACGTAAGGTAGTGAAAGCGCCTGATCGTCAGTATCGCGAATGGCCAAAAACTTCTGAAAGCTTTGAACGAATTCACTTGGATTTAGCAGGTCCAATAAACAATAAAATGTTTCTTGTCATCGTCGATGCGCATTCGAAATATCCTTTCGTTAAAGTAATGAATGTCGGCTCTACCACAACCTCGTGTGTGGTCAACGCTTTGAGGGAAGTCTTCTCTATCGAAGGCTTGCCCATAACAATTGTCACGGATGGTGGGCCGCAATTCACATCGAATGAATTCGATACGTTTTGCTCTAATTTGGCAATCAGCCATATCGTATCACCGTCTTTTCACCCTGCCTCGAACGGGGAAGCGGAGCGTTGTTCAGACTTTAAAAGCTGGATTAATAAAAAATTGCGACGGGGGAAAAGATCTCAACTTCGCGCTCCAAACACTTCTCGCTACGTACCGACGTGCACCGCACCCGGGCATAGACTGGAAAACGCCTGCCGAGATTTTACATGGTCGACAGCCGCGCAATTTGTTAAGTTTGTGCTCGCCCTTCGACAAATCGAAACCCGTTACGCCTAGACAATCGGTCACTCATTTTGAGATTGGTTCCTCGGTTTACGCTCGTAGTTACCGACGGGGACCAAAGTGGGTTGCTGGCGTGGTAACGGAAATACTGGGACGTGTTGTGTACATTATAAAAACAGATCATGGGTATTGCAGGAGGCACAAAAACCAACTCCAACCACGCTTGATTTCCACTGGTCATGATACAGCCACACAGGAAGTTGCTCAGCCTCAACAGTCCCAAGCTGAGCAACCATTGGTCAGGAATAGGGCACAACGTCCTGCAGCTAGCCCTGCTCGATCGTCGGGCAGACGTTATCCTCTGAGAAATAGGAAACCCACCGATTTCTATAGACCGTAAATGTTGGCAACCCTCTAACTTACAAGGGAGGACTGTTATGTTCGTGCATTTACGTTCGGTGTCGTAGAACTCTTTCTTTCTATAGGATTAGTAATTTCAGCCAATCATTATTTCCTCGTGTGTCATGCTTGTATTTATACCCTGTGTTCTGTTGTCTCGTGGTCTTTCGTTTAACTGAACTCTGGATCGTGTCGCCTGTCTTAAAGTCATACTGCTGTTAATATACTGATTTCTTATTGCAACCTCGTCGTATTGAGTCTTTGTTCAAACAAGATCAAGAACATAACAACCGAAAAAGTTCATTCCGCGAGATGTAGCTCTTTTCAGTTCCTTTTGTAGATCTTGATCTCCGAGCAACAAAGGTTGTGAAGGTTGACGCCATCATGCCCCCACCAAAATCCCTTATTGTCTGGTTTGTTGAAGTTTCCATTCAGATTGGTGATGGTGCAGTCGTCATACCACCAGCCTCCTTCGTAGTAAGAAGCACAATTCCCTTGCGAACCATCGTGATCTTCGTCGTACGTTGAGAATTGTTGATTGTTGTGATAGAAGAGACCGTCACCGGCATTCCCGGAGTATCCGGATACGTTCAGTCTGTAGTTGTCGGATCCGGGGCCGATGCTGAAGTTGCTGGAAACGGGAATTGTATGAAGTCATCGTCAGTGGGTCGGAGTCTATTCAAACAGTCATGCACACCAAGTTCGCTCAGTGGAAATAGGATTCTGGCAGGACACACATCAGTAGCGTGTACTCAAAGGTGATCGACTTTTGTAAATGTTCTCGTTTGGGCGACTAGCTTAGGGCTGCCATACGTCCGGAATTTCTCGTACATGTCCGGAATATTACTGTTAAAACTGCGTCCGGGAGAAATTTCTAAAACATTCCTAAATGTCCGGAATTTTGAAGGCTGGAAGTAAGGTCATAATTTTTTTGTAAAAAAAACAAACAATATTATTTTTGGGCAGATTTATGCTACATTAAATTTTTCTTCGCGCTGCGCACGATTTAGTATCATATATATTGGTTTTAATATGGGGACTACCGCACCCTCGCAAAAACTGCGATCAAAAATGAAAAAAAATAACATTCATTTACAAAAACAAGTCCAATTGTGATCGCAATTACAAGATATCGGAATTTTCATAGAGACGCTTTATTAGGCCGTTTGGATGCTTTATTCAAAGATAGTGGTTCTAAACCAGGTGGTAGTTTGCCTTTATTCTGGGGTTCGCAAAGATGTTGAACGTAATCAACTTATAAAATTGGCCGTGAGTAAGTCTGGGCAAATGTGCCGAACCTTAATTAGTAATCAGCTCGTCAAATGTTGAGGTGGGTCACGGAACATTTTCAAATTGGAAATGACCTTAAAAGGTTGGGCCGGATGTGCGGTGTTTATATAGCTCAGTAGTGCATTGCGCACCGGCATTATGTTGATAAATAATCTTATCGGTGTGACATGAACATGACTTAGCGATGTACGATTACTCTCATTGCATTTTCTGATCATGTGGGCGGAGAGATCAGATCATATATAGTAATATATGGAAGAAGCAATATTTTTGACATAATTCCTTCAAATCATTTAACAATCAGATGCATACAGTAAGCCCCCAGAAGTTGCATCGATTACTCTACGGTGGGCCAAGATCAGTGTTGATTTGGGCGGGCGGGGGCCGAAAAATGTGACTTCGGCCCTGGTTACAAATTACACCACACAGATACATACTCCTGAGCCAAATCGTGACGACTTCTAGTCGATAGGCAAAGCTATGCTGGTGTGACGTCATATTGATCTGACAATGTGCTCATACCTCATTTTGAAATCTGCTAGTGGGCGCTAAAAAGCGTCCGGAATCTGTGTCACAAAAATATGGTAACCCTAGACTAGCTGTCCTTACGAAGTAGCATGGTGAGAATAAAGGAAATGCGTTCCACATGGAGCAGTTGGTGACTGGCGGATGTAAAATGAGGGGTCAACTCTCAACGCAAGCACTAAAGCACCACGAATATGCAGTTTAATTTTAATTGCCTTTTTGAACAATTCAAAAAAATAATTGCCCTAGTCGTGACAAAACATAAAATACTGTCGTAATCAATCAATCCAAGCTCGTTGTTATTCTCCTGTTGCCATTTATCTGATTTTTACTAGTCATTTCCAAATTTGTGTATTGATCGATATTCGAACACAGCTTACCTGTATTTAACCCACAAATGGTCTTTTTTACCCTTCCTCATCATGTTGATTTCTAATGACATGTCATCACTCTTTGTCATTTGATGCAATGACTCGAGTCCTGTAGACAATAGTTGTGAAATAATAAAACGCGTTAGTTTCGAATCCATTACTTTTCCAGGCAAAAATGCCGTATACCGCTATACGAACTAAGATATTTTTGTCATCTCATAATAAAGTTATTTATCAATCGGATAATGACCGAGTTACGATTGAAAAAATCCTACAACTTGAAGGAATCAAATCAAAGTCAAAACTATCCTACCGAGCCAGAAATCTCCATCACAATTACCGAATCCATACACGTAATCATCCCAACCTCGGAAGAAATCCACGTTTCCGTATTTTCTTCGCTGGAAAACCTGAAAGAGAATTTAGCAAGGCGCTGACTTTTATTTTTACACGAGGTGGCCAGCCGAAAAATTGTTTCAAATTAACCAAGGTAGCATCAATTTATAGGATTAAGAACGTGCGTTAATACACTCGTGAGGTGAACGTCGTCGCGGAATGACGTATCGTCAATCAAGGGGAATTACACGTTATCGGAGTCCGTGGACAACCAGTAATGTACGCGCTATAGTCGACGATATCTTAAGTTCCTGCAGATATCTTGTCGTGGTGGGAAATATTACATTTATTTGGATTCCAGGTCACTGCGGGGTTGGATTCAACGGCATCGCCGATAAACTAGCCAAAGAAGCTGCTACGTTCCCACAACAACGATTATCCGGTGACATCCCACTCTCCCTACAAGAAGCCAAAATATTTAACAAATAACTGACTCACACAAGATGGAAAAACGAATTCGAAACGAATGATTCCGAAAATCTCTGCAAGCGAATTTACGCAGCACATGATATCTCGCAACCACTGGGACTATCAAGAAGGTAAACATCAATATTGGTACGGCTTCAGACTGGGCATTGCAAACTGAACGGGCACTTACATAGAATTGGCTGTCATTACGATGGCCTTTGTGCAACATGTGGAGTTAAGGAGACGGTTGAGCATTTCTTGTTGCAATGTCCTCGATATAGCTCGGAGCGAAACTATTTTAAGGACATAGCACAACGAAACCATGTGCCAATAGACATTGTATCACTTCTCAGCAACCCCTACACAATTTTGCCTATGATTGATTATGTTTTCCTTACCGAGAGGCAACTATAATGTAGTAGGAAAACCGAGCGCACATGCCTACAACACTTTGGCCTGGTGCACAAGGCCGTAGCAGCTAAGCACCATAACTCCCAATATACATACATACAAAGATGCGTAAATACAGACGATACAGGGATCAGACAAGGTTGCTCGTGTTGACGAACTTACGCGTAATACTACTTAGTAGAACGTTTAAGCGGTTAGTATGATGTGGCCGCCACCTCGTAAAGTTAGTGCCCGTTGTTTTTGTTGACTCGACTTGACTCAAGTCATTTTCATATTTACGGAAAATAAATCGACTCGACTTGATCCGTAAATATCAAGAATTATCTTCTCCGAGTCCGTGTTCGATGTTATGGTGCAATTTTTTGTCGCCTCAACCTGATTTGAACTTCCGTTAATAATAAACCGAGCTTCATCTCTGAAAGACTCCAATTTCTACTCACAGTCCATTTATCTTGTGCAGCACATCGTTTGTAATTGTAAAACTTCATCTCCGAGTAGCGCAGGAGGTGTGGAGAGCGGAGACCATGATCATAAACATCCACCCACCACCAAATTCCCTTCCAACCTGTTTTGTTGAAGTTTCCATTCAGATTGCTGTCGCTGCAGTTACCATACCACCAGCCTCCTTCGAGACGAGAAGCGCAATTATCTGACGAACGACCATCGTGATCTGCGTCTTTCGTTGTGAATTGTCGATTGCTGTGATATACGAGAGCATTGTAGGTTGCATTCCCGGAGTATCCGGATACGTGCAATGTGTAGTTCTCGGATCCGGGTCCGATGCTGAAGTTGCTGGAAACGAGAAGTGTATGAAGTCAGTGGTCAGTGGTTCGGAGTCTTTTCAAACCAGTCAGGCACGACAAGTATTTTGTTGGTTTGCATGCTCGCATTGCTCACTCAAGCAGTTTGCAATTCTTTTCAGGGAGAACTACTGACTGGAAAGCGGTTTTCAACGATGAATGATGAATGAGTCATGACTTTGGTGATGTACACAATGAGAAATTTTGACCCAATAAGTTTGACGGGAAAAAATTATTTCGCCAAAACGCTCCAATTTTGACTTATTTTTGCCTTTTTTGACAATTTAAAAAATAACCAGCCAATCAAGACGTGAGATCAATTAATTATTGCATATGAATACAGTTTACCTGTATCTAGCCCACAAATGTTTTTTTTCATCTTTCAACTTCATGTTGATTTCTAATGACATGTCTCCTCCCTTTGTTGCTTGATGCAATGCCTCGAGTCCTGGTGACACACGTTGTGAAATGATAAAGGGCGTTGCTTTGGCATCAATTACTTTTCAAAACAATATTTGAACAGACTGCCTTATAGTGCTCTACAATCCGTCGAGACTTTTCATTCAGCTCGACGCTGCATAATCAATGAAATCATGGAAATAGGTTACTGTCTGAAAAACAGAATCATGTCGACTACAATTGTGTGGATACCCTGATATTCGGGCGCCAGAGGAAACGAAATTGCAGATCGACTTGCAAGAGATGCCGCAAGCATCGCACATGAAGCCACATCAGCTACGATCTACCGCCAACAGACGTCAAAACCTTATTGTTCCGACATTGCAAGTCGATTTGGAACGGACAATACCAAAGTACTTACCAGGGAGCAACGTATCGATAATACCAGCCTAACGTCGAAACGACAATTCCAAGACAGGTATCGCGAAGAAATGAATCCATGTTATTTCGATTACGAACGGACACTGCGGATTGTGTGGACACCTCCACAGAACAAAGGTTTCTGCGACGCCCTTTTGTGCCCATTGTGGAGTTAACGACGACGTAAGAAATTTGCCCGGTACTAGAACAGCACCGAAGGATACTAAGATCCAATGCACAGCGACAGAGAATCCCATTCCACTTGGACAACTTATACTGACTGACACCAATATCTTACAATACGTAAACGATTTTGCAAGCTTCATCAGAACGACGCGTGTGATTGTTGACAATCAACTTGCTACTGTCAACATCCTATACTAAATCATCAAATTGGCTTGTGTTATTGATGAAATTTATTGGCTTGTGGTGCAAAATACCAACGCTATGTTATAATCAAAATAACATGATTTTATCCCTAAATAATAATAATTGTAACTTCGAAAAATAATAAGATTGGTAAAATAGTAAGAGTATTGGTATTCCGTCTGTCAATACTGTTAAAAGATGCAAAAACGTCAATATTGAGGGAAAATCACTATATTATGAACGAGAGGCATGCCATCACCCAAGCAGAGTTATAAAAGATTGGGCTGAACATGACTTGACCTCGTAACTGGACAGTGTGACTCTGAATTGACTCGATGTTGAACTGATAATGAGTTGACTCAACTCGAGTTAAAACTATAAAAGTAACATTAACTTGTGATGCGGAACCTTGGACTGACTACTTTACAGCCCTGCACACAGTCATGTCCGACTTTATTACTCAGATCATGACCTATTTACGATCGAAAAAATTCTACAACTTGAAGAAATCAAATTACAACATTCCTACCGAGCCAGAAATCTCCATCACAATCCCCGAATCCGTTCGCGTAATCGTCCCAACCTCGGTAGAAATCCACGTCGCCGTATTTTCTTCGCTGGAAAACCTGAAACGGAATTCAGCAGTAGCAGCGATCTCACGAATGGTCGAGTCTGAAAGATTGCAAATCCTACTCACAGTCCATCTCTCGTGTTCAGCACATCGTTTGTGCTTGTAAATCTTCATCTCCGAGAAGCGCAAGAGATGAGGGGAGGTGGAGAGACCTTCATCGCCATCCCTTCCCCACCAAATTCCCTTCGAGCCATTTTTGTGGAAATTTCCATTCATGTTGGTGTGGGCGCATCCGCCATACCACCAGCCTGCTTCGAAGACAGCAGCGCAATTCACATCCGACGCACCGTCGTGATCCGCGTCGTACGTTGAAAATTGTCGATTGTTGTGAAGTGAGAAAGCATCGTCTGTTGCATTCCCGGAGAATCCGGATACGTGCAATCTGTAGTTCTCAGATCCAGGTCCGATGCGGAAGTTCCTGGAAACCGCAAGCTTTGATCATTGTTGCGTCACAATCACACTATCACAGCTCCTGAGCTGCAGCCTCTTAGTGCAGACGACATTGCTGCGTCACAATGGAAAACTTCGGTACAATGAAAAATACATATGATGACAGTCTCAACTATTTGTAATTTTGGTGATTTAAACAGCGAGAAATTTGTGGCTAACATTCTAATTTTTAGTTATTTTTGACTCTTTTTACAATTCAAAAAAAAATTAACCATCCTAGTCATGATGCGAGATCAATGAATTGATGCATTCGAATACAGCTTACCTGTATCTAGCCACCAAATGATCTCTTTTATCTTTCGATATCATGTTGATTTCCAACGACATGTTATCTCCTCTTGTCAGTTGATGCAATTCCTCGAGCCCTGGAGACAAAACGCAAAAATGCCATAAACCGCGTCACAACAGAGAATATTATAGAATATTTGAATCGAGTCATGCATTTTTGTGGACTCAACTTGACTCAAGTCATTTTCTCAATTGCGGAAAATAACCCGACTCGATAGAGCCTTTATTTTCATCCAACCGAAATACATAACAAACAGACAGCAATAATGGTGGTACAGAAAATATGCATGTACAGTATTCGGTATCAGATAGGAATGATCGATACGACTTTGGAGGTCAACTAGTCTGACTTGTCTCTACTAGTGTTGGGATGACTAGAGTCATGACTTGACTCGAGTCACCTTTTTCGTATGACTTGACTTGACTCGAGTCACTTTGCCAAAATGACTTGACTTGACTTGACTCGGCGTATCAAAAAAGTGGATTGACTCGTGACTCGGAGAAAAATTCACGAGTCAATATCAAGTCATCAAGTCATTGATATCGATAAAATCACTGTATCTTGCGCATGATCAGATTGTTCGCGAAACGCTGGTGTAACCCATGAGAGCGACCAATCATTCAATGATCGTGCGTTTTACTGAGCCTCCATTGTTCTCTCACAAATAAATTGACCACAAACAAAGTGATCGAAGCTTACAGCTTGCGTTGTCGTAAACTAGTATAATAAAGTAATTTATTAATAAAATGTCTATTTCTGTTCTCTGTTCTTACCTTGACCAAACTTCTTGTTTCATTGAAATTGAATTCGAATATAGTTTATATAGTCCTCAACCACTGGCGCAGATTCAACTTGTGTTATATCAATTGGTCAATGGGTAATGTATTGCATCCTATCAATTCGTTTCGCAATTCTCTATTCTCTATTTTGGCTGGTAACTATAGACTGAGGCTGAGCAATTAATTACGTAGTTTAACAGTTCTACGTATACGTGAGTGATATGCGCCTTCTTGCGTGCATATTCAACTCTATATTCGTTCATCTGTTCAGAATCAATGACCACTCAATCTGTATTCAGACTGCTAGCAAAATGCAATGACGTAATCATGCCTCATACTCGGAGGTGGTCAGTAACGAAATACTTCTACTTTTTTGAAGTACTCAAGTAGTTTTCCTCTACTTCTAGCACTTACTCAAGTAGCACTAATTTTTACTACTTCTACTTCTACTTCATAATATTTTGTGATCTACTTACTTACTTTTCGCTACTTTCAGTCTGTCAAGTAGAAGTAGTTTAATCCTCCGATCAGAAAGATAGCCCGAGGAATTTCGGGGCTGTATTCACGGAGTATCAACATTTAATTTTCAGAAAAGTTGAATAAAACCCAGAATTTTCGTGGCGCTTCGCGCACAGTAGATATGGAGTGACCATAAGATCTCATGAAGGTATCGGTGAATATAATTTAGGTAGCGAGTTACGTGATTCCGTTTACATCGCATTGTCACCCATATGAAATAATACATCTCAGTATATATGGCCCATCATAACGTTTGAAACTGATGTTTCGCAATCTAGCATTTACTCATCACATCGTAGTCTAGCAGTTCATGGAGTGTTCTAATCTGGAACAATGGGCTCTGACTTTTTTCAGCTTTAGACCTGTTTTAGCATATAACCTTTGAAACTTTCTCGACAAAAGACATGAAATACATTTTTCGCATTTAGAAGTAGGATTTATATTTCACTTTCAATTCCCAGTATCGTACTTTGAGTTCTAATTAGTATCAGTTCTTTTGTCTGGAGAACATACATGTTCATTGTTCAAGTATAAAAGGAAGTGTAGTAATGCCTTTAATTTCCGGAAATAAAGCTACACAATATGGCATTTTTACGATCCACCATATTTGTTATAAACGTTTACTAATCTCGCAAAGTGTTTACACCGTATCCGATACATCTTCTCTGTATTGCTCTTCGATTAAACTACGGGCCTTTTAATGTGGGGGAGGGTGCCATACTATGATATTTTTTTGAAACGTGCTGTTCGAGTAAACAGAGGATTAGTATCGCATTTCCATATCAATACTATCATTTTTATCCCATCATGCGGACGAAATCTTATGCTGTTGAAAATTGGACACCTCCTGGTATGCATCAAGATGAATCAAGCTCTGCACCTTTCGCATAGCTCAATTTGAAGCTTTTGACAATCAGTGCGAACGAATTATGATCGTTTTCACAACTACTTACTTACTTGCGTAGATTTAAAGTCAGTCAATTCTACTTCTACTTCAAGTAGTTTTGGGTTGCTTATGGAAGAAGTACTTCTACTCGTACTTGAGTAGATTTTTCCTTCGGTACTTCTAATTCTACTTGAGTAGCTTCCTTGACTACTTTGACAACCTCTGCATACTTCAAAAAGGCAACTTGACTTGAATTGTGGCTTGAGTCGTGACTTGACTTGACTTGACTCGACTTGACTCGAGTCACCTCAAAATTTCGAGTGACTTGACTTGACTCGAGTCACCTTCGAAAATCGATTGACTGGACTTGACTCGAGTCAAAATGTGCAATGACTCGAAATGACTCGTGACTCGAAGGTAGTGACTTGATCCCA
>ATSW01032221.1:0-10812 GCA_000444245.1 Botryllus schlosseri
GTTGCAATATGAGATTCCACCAAACAGCTTAAAACACCATACTGCATAACTTCTGAGTATTTAGGAAAGTGCCGGAAGCTGTAGAAAAAAGCTGCAAAAACTTGCCTACGAATCAGCTTACCAAATGGAACATTCTCAAAGGTCGTAACCATACAAATGTTGGGAACCACTACTGTGTACAAGGAGAAATCGGAATTCATTTCCTTATATTGAGTGGTCAAAAATATTGGTGGAAGGTGGCATTATTTCTAGTTTTAATGATGCTTTTACGCGAAGTATCCAGTTAGATACAAATGTAACAATAGCAATAAGCCGGTGATTCAATCTTGTGAAGTTAGTTACGGTTATTTTCTCACGATAAATCACCGTTTGAGGAGCTCTGAAACGCTGGAACTTTATAAATCAACAACACTTGATCGCGAAACAATCAAGCGACTTTCGAGATTACTGTGACGCAAATGGGTTCCTAGAAGGTAAAACGCTACTAACAGGTCGCGCACTTTGTTGCGAAAGGTGCACTTGTGTAAAATAGGTATTGTTGTGTGAGAAATAGTAAGTGGGCTTGAAAAATTATGTAATCCCTGTATTGTTATATAAAAACGTATAAATGCGTTGCACAGCAGCGGTACATACATGTACTTCGTAGGAATGTCTGATAATGATATTGGCGGGTGATGTAACCGATGCTGTCCTGGGAGTAGACTATCTTTGTGACCAAACTCGTCGTGTTCATCGCGAGGATCGATGGTAGAGTTCATAATGCCCACTCAAGCTCATGAGTATTACCGTTGCGGACTGTTCTGCGTCGGGCGCTATTGTTATTTTGCGCAAGGCGATCTCTTTCAACTGGTAATTTCAAAGTTTGAGCATGGCCGTTGAAACACTTTCCACTTTCGAGGCATCAAAGCTAACAATAGGGAAGACACCCTTCAGAGTTGTGTAGCGTCTTCAAGGGTGGCAATGATGGGCTGTGCGAATTACAGTTGGCAATGCATACTACATTCCGATAGGACGGAAGGATAAGCAGGGCTCTGCCTACGGTTTGAAATCATTTTATTATGGAAATATTTACAAATTGGATACGCGTGCGTCAGAGAATTTACGTCGTTGTGGCTTTGGAGGTTAGAACAGATCGAGTTCGAGTACACGTGAATGTCTAACAGGCAATCAAGCTCCGCCTTTTTAATCTCCGAAATGGACGATTATATTATACTTTTGTAACCTTTAGACGTGGACAATATATGCAACCTGTAAGCTGTATGCACGACAAGAATCAAACGTTTCGTTTTTTTTCGCTTTGTCAAAACCTTTTTGGTCGATTTCATGCCCACCATCTGTTTGAATGAAATATTCCTATGGCAGATATGTATTTTAATGAGATAGCTACATCCGAGATTACGTATTCAGTTGTCATCCCAGGCTTTGGGACATGAAGCATTTCGGTCGCCTCGAATTCAAACAATGCGACTAGTTGTATATCACTTGTTAAGCATCGTAATCGTATCAATTGTGGGTAAGACACGTGAAAATCTAACGAAGGAAATGTTTTATGCGTCTCTGATTTTCGTTCCGTATAGTGGAGACATCGGCTCAGAAGGACTTTGCAAGATTCGAAGATTGTGGGGTTAACACCGCGGCTCCGAAGGGCATAATCAAGGTATATATCGAGTTTCTAGAATTTGCAGATTAATTTCATATTCTGCTGCTGACTATTATTGATTTGTGTTCTTTTAAAAAAAATCTATAGTCACCGGGATATCCAAAATCGCAAGAGGAACAAACAGTATATGGTGACAATTTGGAGTGTTTGTGGAGAATTGATTTGGGAGATCCTAACACATTGTTTGTTGTAAGTATCGCTTCGCGAAGTCTAATGAAACTCATTTGTAGCGCCGATGTGTAATGGCTGCTCTAGCTAGACTACCAAGCTAGGCCTATTCGTCTGTATGTCAGTCTTGCTTAATCGCTAGATTTGGATAGTCCCAGCAGGCAAAACTACGGAAGGCATCATTAAATAGCAGTGATCTATTAAGGTGAAATTCATGGATTTGGTCACTCAATTCCGGTTAACGGCAAACAATGACACCATTTGTTACGATTACATCAACATCACAACAGAATCGTTCGGAACGGAACAATATTGCGGGTATAAACTTACCGAATATTGATACCCAGCACGCCATACTCAGCTGGACATACTCGTTTTAGATTTACAAAGCCGGAAGAAGTGTACCTGGGGGTCGGGCCGAAGATTGATATTTTATTCATATCCGATCGGCGGTATGGGTATCGCGGATTCACGATGATATATTCCGGTAACGAAGAGGGCTATTTGCGGCTATTTTAAAAGCACCCGGACTAGTGTTTGTTAGTGCTCAGATATAGAAGTATGGAAGTAACGTATGGAAGTAGAAAATGCAAAATTGAAAAGGACTCAAGTATGTAATTTAACAAAGTATAAATTCGATTGAGACGCCGCATACTTCTCGTTGTCGTTCCAAGGTAACCACTTGAAAATTTCAGGGCGATTAGCAGTTTTTCATCAGACGATTAGCATTCATCTGAATCAGCTAACTTAATGATCTCCGCCAAAAATGTGTCCCTATTTTCAGATTTTAATCACATGATTAGCAGTCTCCCGGATCAGCTAACTTTATGATCTCCGCCCTTAGAAGTATAGTCAAAACACCAAAACTTTTTCATATGTGTTAACAGCAACCCCAGACCACGCGCCTTGCCGGGACGATCCTTGCGAGAACGGAGAATGCTCAGTACAAGAGGACAGGGTTAAATTCGAGTGCGACTGCGAGCACGGATTTACAGGTAAAATATTGCGTACTATACATAGGTGATCAAAGTGTGTGTTGTGTAGTGTGCAGTATGGGATGTATAGTCAAAGTGATGGATGTATAGAAGCAACTATTTCAAGGGCGTTTAAAAACTATTTCACGTAAAAGTATAAAAATGAAGATTCAAAAGTACTCAAGTAAGCAGTTTCAAAAGTAGATGTGGTCGATCGGTCGCATACTTTAAAAAGTTTTTCGGGGGTTACGAAATTACAGGTTAATCTTCGCGACGAACGTAAAATGAACAATCACAATGCAAAAAGGTGCAATTTCTGCGCATATATTAAGATACATGGGTGCAGGGGCTCTTTCTTCTGGTTGTTATGATAATTTCATTCATAAAAAGGATGCAATCATATCCCCAAAACTATATAGCTCGTACTTTACAGAATTCGAAGTGCGAAAAACTAAGTGATGTTTTCGCCTGGTAAACTGTTTATTAAAGTGGAAGTAGAGAAGCACTTCGTTAATGATCACCCCTGTCGAAAAATTGCGTTGAAGTCGCTTCGAATTTTTCACTGCCAGGGCGTAAATGCGATGTGGATATCGACGAATGCGAGAGCGACCCTTGCGCGAATGGTGCTACCTGCGAGCAAACGGAAGAGCCTGGTTACGAATGTTGGTGCGATGAAGGGTGGCAGGGAACACATTGCGAGCTCAGTGAGTCTGTCGTTCGAATGATGTATTTGGATCTAGATTTGTTGGTGGTGTTTTGGAATGGATAGTGTAGTTTTACACCAGGCCGCTATTTTTTGTTATGATTCCCGATATGCCGACTTGTAATAGCCAGAGGTGGTTGATGTAGTATTCGTTGGTTGTCAAGTAGACGGTTAAGTAGAGACGTACATTTTATACGATTCCAAATTTAAGTAGCAGAAATATAGGTTTCCAGGTAAGTAACAAACCAAGTTTTCCAGCGATATATTTTTTACCTATTGAAAGCTGTAAGTAGTTGAAAATCATAATCACTTGAGTAAGTATACTACAAGTGAGCAGAACCTATTCGAGTACTCCTAAAAAGTAGAAGTGCTTCGTTACTGACTTCACCCGCTTGTAGCACGGCCCACTTCGATTGCTCAAATTCTTCGCTCATTTTCCACTAAGAGGAATATTATCAGCGATAATTCTATTTTCGATACTTTCTTCCCACCGTGGTAGCCTTGAAACCTTAATTCGTCGTGTCTCAGCATCCAAAACATGTATAGCGCAATGCGACGGACGCCAATATAGAAGCGACGTTTCTGCAGCGCTCTCTCTAAACGTAATAAAATAGGTACCGTACGGTCGAAAATATACCAAATTATCTATAACGTGATGCGTAACTGGCATAATTTCTTTGTGGTCGCCAAAGAAATATTTGAACTTACCGTATCACTCCTACTGTTATGTAGTCATAAATTGTGATACTTCAGTAAACGACCTGACTCGCACCCTATAATACTCGATTTGGAATCGAATCACTTGCCTGGCCCTGCGTCACAACCGATTGTATATTTGGTGTAAATTATGCTTTAATAATCTCCGACCTATTATTTCAGTCCGGCACCCTGATCCGTGCCTAAGTAACCCGTGCAGGAACGAGGGAACTTGCACTGCGAGTGACGACAACTCAGAATTTTCCTGTTCGTGTGTGCCAGGATATACAGGTTCGTAGCAATCTCGCTGCACGAGATGAGTGTCGCCAGTTCATTGAATGAAAGAAGTTTTTCGTAGGTACCACATGCCGTCACGATATCAACGAATGCGATAGCGATCCTTGTCAAAATGGCGGCACCTGCGACAATAAAGTCAACGAGTACGAGTGCACTTGTGGACGTCTTTACTACGGAGACAATTGCGAAAACAGTAGGTCAACTTTCGTGAACTACGCAAGGGTTCGAATGTTTGAGGCGAAAGTTTATCTTTCGGTTTATCAGAATAATAATAAACAAGGCAATGCATTCCGAGGGGTCAGTAGCGAAGTACTTTTACTTTATCGGGGATCTCACTTGCACTATTTCCTCACGTGATTATGTTTTAGACTACTTCCAATTCTACTTCACAATTTTTCAGACACATCAATTTAGTGTTTACTCTCTGTATTTTGTAGAGGTCGTGTGTGAGATGTTTGGGAGTGAAATTACCATAACAACCGGGTGAAATTGCTCCTGTATAACGGTAACTAAGGGTATTTATAAAAATAAATGCACCAATTTGGAGCTTAGGCTCAGGTTGCCGTAGCCAAAAAGTCATTCTACAAAAAAAAAAGCAATCGTTACTATTTCTGCATAATATAATACTTTACGCGCTTGATCCAGAGCAAAAGATTAACGGGTGCTTGGAGGAACCATGCTCTGAGAACGGCGACTGCATTTCAACAGACGATGAGGGAAATTACATGTAAGGCGCAATGGCCGTTACCCCGCACTGCCTTAATACTTATAGTGACACTCTTACAGATGCCATTGCTTAGACGGGTATACGGGGAAGCATTGCGAGGTGGACTTCGAAGAATGCAGCAGCAACCCGTGTCAGAACGGAGGCATATGTGACGACGCCAAGGAATTCAATCGATTTGATTGCACGTGCGTGGGGGGATATAAAGGGACATATTGTGAAATAGGTAAAGCTCAGTTACGTGATAATGCAGGGCGCAGAAAAGTACGCAGTCGCAAAGCTCTGTCCTCAATGGATTTCAGAATTAGTTACACACTATACGGCCGTGCTTATCCCGCGGTTTTCAAGCTCGCAACATGACAGTGACCCAAGTCTGACCCGACATGCCCTCACAGGAGGATGCAAATATGATAATACCACTGGAGACGGGAAGTGCGGTGAATGCATAGCGCATGTATAAGGAGAGAAAGCATGTATTCGACACCAACAGCTCTGGATATTAAAGCACACGGTCCCAGAGCTTTGGAATCACGCCCATTTGACGAGTTCGGTGTTTATGTTATGAATCGCATCTGACGTAAATAGCTATATATTGTAATCGGATTGAATTAAACGAAGCATTAGCTTTGTTGATGAGTAATTGAATATATCCGCGAGGTAGATCTTACTGCAATAATTCTTCTTATTCATTGTTCTCTAGCCCCACCTATGTGCAAAAATCCCGGGATTCCATTCGTAGAGGACGATGTAAAATGGATCGAGGGGTCTGTGCTGGAGTTTTACTGCGTTGAAGGTTATAAGCTGGAAGGACCCGAAAATTTGACGTGTTTGAAAAACGAAACATGGTCGACAAAAATGCCCGAGTGTGTAGGTACGTAGCGAGGGATTTCCGCAGAAAATTACCGGTGCGTAGTGCTGACTAACACCCATTCTAATATTTGTTTCAGTCGACAGGAATACCACAGACACTACTCCTACACAAACTGTGAGTCCTTGGCTGGGCTCCATGATAGTACTCAGCGGCATGTTTGCAGTGACTTTGATTGTTTTTGTGACTTGGATCATGATGAAAGGGTGAGTGTATAGTAACTAACTCAGAATTTGGGGACTCTCAACAGCTGCACCCAAGCAATACGATGAGATGATATCATGTGCTTGACTATAGAAGCAGTCGACTTGAGCTATTATTTGCATCAATTTCAATGAGACTGCGATTCGCAATATTATACTTAGCTATCGATACTGCCGATCGTAACTCAAAGACACCGGGAGATGTTTATGTGGTGCCCACTTGAACCCGGATGAGATTTTAGCAGAGGTAACGAAGTACTTCTACTTTTTCGGAGTACTCAAGTCTGTTTTGCTTATTTGTACTGCCTACTCAAGTGGTTATGTTGTTGGCTTTACTTTCACTGCCACTTAACAGTGTTTAAGCAAAACTATACTTTGTAAATTTCCCAAAGTAGATATGGTTTGGGGGTATGTTTCCGTCACTTTTATGAGGGAAATGGAAATGGTCCTAGCGATAGGGAAAAGAGCACCATACTACGGTAACTGAATGTATTTTCAAAAATTGCACTAATTTATTGCAGTGAAGATGCACCCTGCTATTTTGAAATTCGCCACCTTCGATGGGCTATTAAAAGTAGGCCTACACCACGGCTCGATCAAATCTGCATTCAGAAACTACGTGCTTCAGTACTCTTCAAATCTTCATTTTCTACTTGAAGTAGTTTTGATATGTCTTGTAAATCGCTATTACTACTTGTAATTGGTAGTAATTTACGGCGTTACTTCTATTCCTACTTGAGTACAATCGACGAATACTTTGACCACCTCTAAACGTAAGCTATATCAGGTATATGAAGATTTACTCGTAGACCTATAAAGGACTAGTTATTACCTTGTCTTTTGCCTATCTTGCAGGCCCTGGGAGTTTGGATCGAACTCAACTAAGATAATGTCCATGTCACAAGCTACAATTGTAACGCAAGAGACCAGCAAATGCTGACGTGCAAGTGAAGCGGTCTATAACTCAATATTCAACGAGAGTTGAAGACGAACGCTTTTCAGTGTCAATAGTTAAGATACCGGCACCGTTGCAATATGAAGATTACCTCGCTTGAATGAATACTGTGGCATCGGAAAAGATTTGTACAAAATGCTGCACACCAAGGGACTGCGTTTTCTCCATTAAATCCACGAACTGATGTCCGCGTGACTGGTGCGGCAGAATCCCAAATCATGTATATTGGAAAGAAGAATGGCTCTGTTGCAGTAGCATTACTAAAATAGTGGGTTCGATGAGATTATCCGATGTTTTTATACAATTTTGATGATTTGATGAAGTTCTAGAATATAATTTCTGTCTGTGTAAGAACGCAGCATTGGGAATGGATATCGCTTGGTGCGCTATAGCGAAAACGAGTTTAGGACTGGTTGATACAGAGGTATTCGCCGCCTTATAGCAGCACCGGTCCCATGATGTATCGAAAAGGTTTTTTTAATGAGATCGATCAAGATAGCTTCCTATAAAAGCACATCGGATCCACTTCATTGAGTAACGTAAAAGCGTGACATACTCGCAAGCCGTCGTAATAGGCTTTTCCTCACTGAGCAATATCGTTTACGGGACAGGATGCGCACGATGTTTATGAGGATTGAAATTGAAAAGGAAGTTGCTAACGGCATGCATACCGAGCCTTTATTATGCCATATTGCAATTAGCTGGATTCCTTCAGGCAGAATAAAGAGAAATATAATATAATAGGCAATGGAGGAAGGCAGAAGATTGATATGGGAAGATAGTAAAAAGCTGGGGTAAGTTGGCCTATACTGTATAGTTTTCAGTCGCCTACTGTTGAGACATTATCACGTTGCTAACGTAACCCCAATATGGATTTTCTTTACTCTGGTGGAAAGATGATACTATAGCTAAATACTGAATAGCTGCATAAAGCGTTCCCCTTTTGAATCAAATGCAAATATTTTGCAAAATCTGCGTAGGTAACTTGTTATGCCATCGCCCATAAACAGGTTCGTATAGCCGGCTAAAATATAGAAGCAAAAATATCGTCATTTACAAAAAAGGAAGTCATAGCCACCGCAGTGTCATGCTCTTCGCAGCTACATCGGCTGCTAAGGTCGAGTCGAGTAGTAGAAGACGATTTTTTCGAATGCTGAAATTTATACGCTTCGCACCACTGAAAGTTAATTTACCAACGAGAACTATAGCTTCGATACCAGAGTTGATCAGTAACGAAGTACTTCTACTTTTTGGAAGTACGCAAGTAGTTTTCCTCTACTTCTGGTACTTACTCAAGAATATCTGATTTTCTCTACTTCTACTTACTTTTCGCTATTTTCAGTTTGTCAAGTAGAAGTTAGTTTAATCCCCTAATACCAAAGATTGCCTGAGGAATTTCGGGGCTGTTTTCACGTAGTACCAACATTTAATATTCATAAAAGTCAAGTAAAGCCTAGACATTTTGTTGCGCTTCGCGCATAGTAGTGATGGAGTGACAAATATGTTTTCCATGAATGTATCAGTATCAGTGAATATAATTTAGGTACCGGATTGCTTGGTTCCTCTCAATGTCATCCATATCAAATATTTCATCACAGTAAATATGGCCCACCATAATGTTTGAAACTAACGTTTCGCAATATAGCAATTATACCTATCATATCGTAATCTAGCAGCCCATTACGTGTCTTGCTAATCTGAAAAATCCAGCTTTATTGAACGTTACACCTGTTTTAGCAGATCACCTTTGAAGCTTTATGGACAAAAGACATGAAATATATTGTCCGCTTTGTAGAAGTGGCATTGTATTTCACTTTCAATTGCGAGTATCATACTTTGAGTTCTAATTACTTTCAGTTCGTTTGACTGCAGAACATACATGTTGATGTTGAAGCATAAAGCTACACTAAATATTACTTTTACGATCCACAATATTTGTTATTAACGTATACTAATTGCACAATGTGATGAAACCGTATCCGATACAACTTATACGTATTGCTCGTCGTCTAAACTTGGGGCCTTATAATATGGGGTAGGGCGTCATGCCATGATATTCTTCTGGTCTTCTGGTAAACAAAGGGTTAGTATCGCATTTCCATATCAATACCATAATTTGCATCTCATGATGCGAAACAATGCTTATTCTGTCGAAAATTGATACCTCCTGGGATGCATCAATATACGAATCAAGCTCTCTGCACCTTCCGCATAGCTCAATTCGCCGCTTTCGACAATCCATGCGAACGAATTAAGACTGTTTTCCAAACTACTTACTTACTTACTTGAGTATATTTAAAATCAGTCAATTCTACTTCTACTTCAAGTAGTTTTATGTGGCTTATGGAAGAAGTACTTCTACTCGTACTTGAGTAGATATTATCGTCGTTACTTCTACTTCTACTTTTTAGATTACTTTGACCACCTCTGTTCGATACTAATTTTCACTGTTGAAGCCTTGGAACCTTGATTAGCGGTATCGTATCATACGAAACATATGGTACAAAGTTGCGATTGTTAATCGACGGTAGACGTAGCACATTTCCAAAGTCATTATTATCCCACAACATTATCACTAAGTGGACTGATATCGGTATGGTCGAAAAAATACTCAAGTATCTTTTATGATATGGATAACTGGCATTATATTCTTTTTGGTGGCATACTCGGCACATGTTTGAGCTTTGACGTATTACATTCTGTTATTATGACGTCATCATGAGTGATACTCGATTACTCGACTCGAAGCACATTACATGATTCAGAATCGAATCACTCAGGTACTCGATATTGCCCAGCCCTACCGGCTGCAAGCTGTCGTGACATCGGGGCAGAAATTTGATCCCAAAATCTAAATATAAACGATTATACGTGAGGATACTTTACATTTTCCAGGTCCCTTGGAGCGCTTATGAACGTCTGCAAGGGAACTGTTGGAACTGGAATTCTCGGATTGCCGTGGGCTATAAATTACGTGGGAATAGTGCTAGGACCTTTACTATTGGTAGCCATGGGACTTCTTAACCTGCACTGTATGCTGATCCTTGTCAGTTCTGCCAAACATTTGTCGAAGTAAGGTTCTGTTAGTAAAAATAAGCATTATGAATATTCTGGTTGTGGAGTGGTGACTTGTTGTGACCTCCGATATCATGACATCCATCACCCTACTATAGTAACAATATTATTGCTGCACCTGTAAACCTTGCAAACTTCTAAGTCAATGTAAGCAGAAAAATACTTTAACAACAACACGAGATATTATTAGGATGATATTTCGACGGACGATAGCTGTAAAATGAGCCTATATGCATTTTAATTACCCGGACCAAAACTTCTTTTTGTGCTCGTACTAAGTTGTTGCTTGTGGTATTCATGGTGTTTGTTGACTGCGCTAAGGTCATTTACACCAGGTCGAAATTTTTCATTTTATTCCGACTTATACCACGACCCACTTCTAGGCTTTTTGTGAGACACCGCTTACGCGGATGAGGTGGCGAGGAGTACTAAGTAGTTTGGCCTGAAAAAAACTTTATTTGAACGAAATCTGGACCCATGAAGAATTCC
>ATSW01032248.1:0-10114 GCA_000444245.1 Botryllus schlosseri
GCTGTATTGTAGCTAAAGATCTCCATCACATGTACACTGGTAATTTTCAACAATTTCCGCACACAAGTGAACGAGTAACATAATACTTTTGTTCCCTGTAACGCTTATATATGCGGTAGCAAACGTATTCCCTTTAATGTATCGAAATTGATATTTTCCTGTTTCAGGCTACACGTATTTGAATGCGTTCCAAATTACTAACTGCAGAACGGATAGTCGCATATAATTTGTGACGAGAGATGGACGATAAGCGCGCGCTCATACACTTCCATACAACTAACTAAAGAGCGTTAGGCAAAGCAATACGAGCGAAAATAAATTAATCACAACGTCACAGATATCATACACCCACAAATGGAAAGAAAACCTATATCAACAGTCATGTCGCAATCTAGACTCGGAGTAGCCCCGAGCCATTTATTTTCCAACAATAATAACCGACATTGTATCGATCCTTAATCTATTGCTCTTCGTTACTTAGCCATCGGTACGCTTCCTACTAATCTACACGCTAAAATGCTTGCAATTTAACTTCATTCTCTTCGTGTTTCCGATAACCTCGCCATACCTGGATAGACTGAATAGTATTCGTTGTGACACAACAATATTTATCATCGATATATCAACCCAGCCATGTATTATTAGGGTTTGCGATCCAAACAAAAACAGGGTCTTTGTTTTACGCCGATCCAGGTATGCGCGGTACACAGCTCGCGTATTTTACAACTCTCTTGAACGTCGTTTACAAACGTCTACGCGATAGCTCGGTTATAACCACAGTTAAATAGTGTAACATCGTCTTTGTCAACGGTGATTCAACATCTATTTTCCCTAGCTGGAAGTAGCGGCGACGCATAACGTATCACACGAGTGTTATGTATTAGCGGTTTGTAGACCGGGAACTCAAAAGCTATAACGGAAGCGAGCTTACGCGAGTATATTTACACCGAGTGCAACAGTCATTCGATTATACTTTTCCACGTAACGAAGGAACCAGCTCACACAACAGCAAATTAACATGCGACGTCGATTTCGATTAGATTTGGAAGGCCAAACGAGGATGTACGAAACAGCTCATGACATGCAATGCAGCGAATTCGTAAGAAAAGCGAAGGATATTAAATATAGCCGGCGCGTTAAATCGATAATAGGCTATCTTTCCTTCAAGTACTAGCTACCTCGATGATCGATTAGGTTTTCTCCTGAGGTGCTTGACAACATAAAGCGTATCGAAGACGTCTCCAAATCTAAACTGGGTAACTTCGACTAATGGAAAAATACAAATGCGCAGCGTCGCGGCGTATGAAAAAAGCCGACTATAGTTTTCGAATCACATCCCATCTGGTGTGCGCTAATCTTTCACGCGGACAGTCCTTGCTTCAGATATATGTGTTGCGCATTACTGACATCCGTAAACCCATACTACAACAGGCAGCGTGCTGCCTATTGTAATTGTGATGCGTGTGGTCATTGAATGAACCAACCTCGTATCATTGGAATGGCATTTGTTGCAACGCAAACGGCAAATCACATGACATAATTCAATTTAACATTGCCAGTATAACGTTACAAAGATTTGGGATCTAATTCCGCCCTGATAAACACATATATAGTACGTTTACGATACTATGCGATATCCAAATAACACATGCCCGCCTCGTGGATAACAAAGGCAATCAAAAGAGAAATCTTCTATCCAAGAGTATATAGGCGAAAGGAATTATCCCACAAGATACGCTTTTTCCCTTACTGGCCGGCAGAGTGGAAATACAAAACAGGCAACGTAAACCATTCGGAATTTATGAACAATCCGTCAATCGACAGAACCAGTCGATCCCAAATTATCTTTTGCCTGAGATATAGCTACATCCGCTAACTAATGTAGACTGTAATTTCTAACTAAGAGCACACTAATCTATCCATTTAAAAAATCTCATTGCAATCACATCTGGTATAGCAATAACTTGACCTACCGTTGATATCAAGTTATGGATATCGACGATGTTGTAGATAGCATAACGTTGCCTATTGCTGCCACAACTGCCATATGCTGCATTAGCGAATCACCAACACAACAACAGTTCCGATGTACGCCTTCGACAGTGCGTCGAAATGGTGAAAAACTGAGCGGATATCCGCCTGCTACTGTACATTATATGGTTTGCTTATTAGTACCAGTTTTTCTGCATTTGGTATCCCATGGGACAACTGCTATTGAGATACAGATGGTCGTACAGCCTTAGCACCGCTACGGCGACGAACACGACACTGCTCAAGAAATGAGATATGTTTCATCGCCATGATACCTATCTATCTATCACTTGTAGCGCGCGGTTTTCTCGACACCCGAAAATAATCTGGCGTAGCGAGACACGATTGCGTAGTTAAGCAGAATAGTGTAATAGTCGTAATGTATGTATGAGTTGTGGGTGTGCGGCGCGGTCTCCGAAAGCCAACAACTGTGAAAATACATGGAATTGATAAGGTTGTCCGCTGTGCTTATTTATTGACTGCGGACGAGGAAAGGAAAGTTTGGTGAGAGTAAAGGGCCGAGGATTAGTTTCTTAATGATGCTTCGCTACGAAGACGGTGTGGTTATTTCTCGCAGTTCCTCTGGATTTATGTTTAGGTGAAAATATACTTCTCGGGAGTCGCGGTGTCAGACAATAGCATAAGTAGCTGGCTATCTTATGCTACCAGCCGTTCATTACGCGGCAATACACCTTCGGCGTTAATTTCATAACAATGTTCTAACTCTTGATGCTTCTCACCATGAACTATCGCTAATATGATTTCGTCTTCCGCAGTGAATAAATGCTATTGAAACAGATTCTCTACCTGTATTACTAGAGAGATTTGCTTATAGCTATATAGTATATATATTTTATACAGTCGTTAGATTACTTGCAAGCGGTTATGCATTTAACTCAAATCACGCCACGGCTCTATCTGCATCACCGAATTCAAGTTTTGCGATAAATTAAATATCCGACTAGTTTGCAGTTGTATCAAATGTGATTTCCACGGCAATACGTCATAATTAGTCATATTCAGCCGTTCACCACCGTAAGTGTAAGCACAAAAAGTTTACAGGTAACTCATCATCTTCAGTTCAACACCACACGAATTGCAATGCAGTGCAAAATAGGACGTAGTCGACATGAATGACCGTGAAGTCAAGCAATGACCCAACTCCCACCTTGGTCTACGTATTAGAAAGAGGCATATGCTGTACACTTGTACAGTCAATGACAAAAACTCCACAAGATTGCGATACAATGAAATAATAGGAGGATGCTGTTCCACAGATTGGGCCGCTCCACCCTGAATGAACGTGTCATTTTGCTATGTAATTCACCGCTCTATTTCTAGAATGATTGCTTATTCAGACCATCAGAACAAGGAATTGATTGAATGCGAAACATATTTCATCGTAAATCAATACCTGCTTATAGTTCATCAGCATTGATAGTCAAGAGCCCGATAGACGTATACCGCAGTTTTAATTATACATATGCAAGACGACATTCAAGCATCATATGGGGTCGCGTCCGATAGATGGACAGACAAATTGAATGACTTGGTAGAAAAAAATAAATTTCTTCATCCTGACTCCACGATACTATACGACCTACATGTAATATACCTGAACCTAGCATACTACACTCGTGCCGTACAAAGAATCTGTTGATACATTCTTTACTACGAGACGAGACTGAACTCGATAATCTTATCGCATTGTAATAGCGACTCGTTATCGACATCTAGCGATTTAACCCATATACCCTCGCATTGCACTGCGAGTATTGTTACGCAACTTCTACATTCATTTATTTCTATAGTTTGTTCACTGTTCAGACAAGACCAGAAGGTCACGCCGCATTAGGTAATAATGTCCGATTTTAGGGTGGCAGAAAGGGAGCAGGAGATGTCGTTTTCATAGTTTAGTGTTCTAATTAGGTTTTTCTCCATACCTACAGATTTTGCTGTTCATATTTGACAGGTATGAGTTACCATAATGGCTTTGTCAGCTGATTTCAGACCATAATTTTCTGATTCAGATTTTTTTCAGATTCACGGCGCTTGATTGCCCGCACGTCAAACAATGGGGACGCTGCGTGCGATTTCGAAGCCCATGGTGGGGCTTGTTTTAACAGGATCAAGCTTATACTTATATGCGCAACACAGTAGATCCGGACGGGTCATGTCTACAGCGGGATCTATAATGCTTGATTACAAGTGGACATTACATAATTTGGATCCGGATTCGAGTCAATACAGATCAGCTCTATCGAATACACACACTCGATCAGCGCACAAACTGCATTCTCTGTGTTGTAAAAACAAAGGGACCTACATTAAATTGGGACAATTGCTTGGTGCGTTGGACTACATTCTACCTCAAGAATATACTAAAGTTTTAAAAGCCTTTCACGATGATGCTCCAAAAAGCACGTTTCAAGATGTTGAAAAGGTGGGTCATATTTAACAATATGTGCAACTCAATATGCAGTCACAATTCTGGTAACATGCATTTGTAGGCTGTGACTTGATAAGCCAATAGTTTCAATGAATGACAGGCAACTTTTCATAATAGCGTAACTCCAACATATGGTTTTAGTACCCCAACTAGGCAATGTTCATCTAATTGGAAGCTTTTACTCTGTCCTGCTGGACTTGCTAGTTAATGATTCTTACTTTTCTAATGCTCACAATTCATCCACAGATGGTGCACTCAAAGTGTTAAGACTTTGTGTTTAATAGAACAGCGTCAGTATCAGTTTATTAATATTTCATCATATTCATTTCAAGACACCACAAAACTGCGATGCAGTGAAAAGATCGGGAGGTGATGGACTACCCTAGTCTTTGAGATCAGGAGTAGTCTTTGAGATAAGAATCATCGATCCAAAGCCTTCTGATCCGACTCTGACCATAGGCCTATATCAGAGCGTTTATGCTTAGAACTGTGTCTTGGCTTACCCTTACTCACCTTAAGGTACCAAAGTTAACCTGTACTCGAAGAGAGAATTGTTTGTTCGGTTCCGCCGAGCGAGATAGTGTAATGGTTGTGCGTCCGGCTTCTTGATCGGTAGGTCGTGGGTTCGATCCCCGGCCGGGTCAGACCAAAGACTCGAAAACTGGTAGATGCGGCTATCCTGCTAGGCGCTCAGCAATCACGGATAGCATGGAGGAGAAAAAACCGGGGGTGCAGACTAGATGACCTTGCTATAAAGGCCGTATCGCATCTCCGTCGTCAGAGCATTTCGATGGTTCAGGAGAAAAAGAATACCATATCTCTCTCTCTCTCTCTCTTCCGCAAGCTACATAAATACAAAGCAAAGTGTATACCAATGCAGAACCAGGCTGTAGCGAATGGATCAGCAGATCATCAATTCAGCTGCAGCTTGAATGGAGAATTGTCGAATCGTAGAAGACAGCGCTTACTTTGACCCAACATGAAAATCCATCATAGAAGCTCAACAAAACAACACAATCCTCATATAACATATTAAACTAGGAACTAGGAAGCCTTTAGCCCCACTCTAAGTGACTGTAAGTAATAACTAATTGACTGAAAGGAACATGTACAAACCTAGGCAAGAATTAGCAAGTTAAGGAATAAATAAGTTGAGTACGCATATCACTGCACAGTTATTTATAGATAGCTGGTAGGAAGGAAACAGCCAAATGCTTGAACAACGCCACAACAGTATTAGTAATAAATATATATTACACGTAAGACGTAACAATGAATGATATAACTTACAACAGTAACAGTGATGGGGATGTAGTGATGGCAACTCTCATAACATTGACGATGACGTTTTTTTCCAACAACCGACCTGTCATGCTTCTTTTCTTTCGATTCAGATAGTAAAGAAAGATTTAAAAGTTGAAAAACTGGACGAAGTGTTTTCATCCTTCTCCACGGAGCCAGTGGGAACGGCCTCATTGGCGCAAGTTCATCTCGCAACTTTGAAATCATCGGGAGAAAAGGTCGCGGTCAAGGTTCAGCATCCAAACGTCCGAGAGGAAGCCGACTTCGACATGGCTGTCACTGAGTGGCTGACAAGGTGACTTCATATTCCTGGCTCATACGCGTTTGATTTGGTTATCATTCATCGGCCTCTGTGAAGTTTTTGACTGTATCGTGGGTTTTGGGATGTACGTTCAATCGCTCATGGGTGGTTTTCGTTTTCAGACAGGCTGCTAAAATTTTCCCTGAATTTAAGCTCATATGGCTGGCCGAGGAAACTAAAAAGCACCTGCCGTTGGAGTTGGATTTTCTCAACGAAGGGAGGAATGCGGAAAAGGTCGCCGCTCAATTGAGATGCTTTGAGTGAGTGAAGGTGAGCTTCGTAAGAAAATTGCAACAAAAGCAAAGTTTTTGTAACATAAATTTATAATTTTCATGAGACCACAATGTAGCCTACAATTTTTTAAACACAAGCTGTTGCAGGACCATTGTAAGCAATCCAACTATAACCATGTCCAAGTATTCCATTCGATATTGCATGACCTATACTTTTTAATACATTTTATTTTGATTCGAATTCAATTGAGACCATGCAAACTGGCATTCAAATATAAATCTTCACCTATTAGCATACCAGAAACTATTTCAATATTCCACGTAGAAAATATTTATAGCCTACATGTTTTTCTGAAAACACTCATCCAGTGTTGGGATCAAGTCACTACCTTCGAGTCCCGAGTCATTTCGAGTCATTGCACATTTTGACTCGAGTCAAGTCAAGTCAATCGATTTTTGAAGGTGACTCGAGTCAAGTCAAGTCACTCGATTTTTGGAGGTGACTGGAGTCAAGTCAAGTCAAGTCACGAGTCAAGTCACAATTCAGGTCAAGTTTCCTTTTCGAAGTATGAGGCATGATTATGTCATTGCATTTTGCTAGCGGTCTGAAATCCAGATTGAGTGGTCATTGATTCTGAATCAAGGAACAACGAATGTAGAGTTAAATTTACACGCAAGAAGCCGCTGTATCGCTCACATATACGTAGAACTGCTAAACTAAAAGTAATTGCATCGCCTCAGTTTATAGTTACCAGCCAAAATAATGAATAGAGAAATTAATTGATAAGATGCAATACATTACCCATTTACATATTGATATGATACAATTCAACCCTGCGCCAATGGTTGAGGACTATATAAACTATATTCGAATTCAATTCCAATGAAATAAGAGGATTGGGATAAGGTGAGAACGGACAACAGAAATATACATTTTGCTATTAAATTACTTCACTATACTAGTTTACGACGACGTAAGGTGTAAGCTTCGATCACCTCGTTTGCGGTCAATTTATGTGTGAGAAAACAATGAAGGCTCAGTAAAACACACGACCACTGAATAATTGGTCGCTCTCACAGGTTACACCATAGCATTTCGCGAGCAATCCGAACATATAAAAGATAGAGTGATTTTTATCGATACCGATTACTTGATGACTTGAAATTGACTCGTGAATTTTGTTCCGAGTCACGAGTCTATCCACATTTTTTATACGCCGAGTCAAGTCAAGTCATTTTAACAAAGTGACTCGAGTCAAGTCAAGTCATACGAAAAAGGCGACTCAAGTCTGACTCGAGTCAAGTCATGACTCGAGTCATCCCAACACTGCACTCATCTCACCTCCTCTATTCATTACAACTCATCCTACCCTATAATGAGATGTCATTGCCCTAATATCCTGAGATGTTTATTGGGTAGGTACGACCTACGATCTATATGATTCAATTGCAAATGGCATCTGTCACAGTATATTTTCTTCATTAGCCTATTTTCCGTGATTATGTGATACTGTGAAGCTAAGAGATTGTTTCTGTATAATTGCCACCAATCACTGCCCGTGGTAGAAGAAGCTTATTGACATTGTTATACTGTACATCAATGATGTATTACCTCTGTTATGTTCTTGATCTTGTTTGAACAATAACTCAATGCGACGAGGTTGCAATAACAAATCAGTATATTATCAGCAGTATAACTTTACGGCAGCGACACGATCCAGAGTGCAGTTAAATGGAAAAGACCACGAGACAACAGAACACAGGGTATAAATACGAAGCTCGACACACGAAGAAATAATGATTGGCGGTAATTACTAATCCTAGACAAATAAGAGGCAAACGACACCAACGTAAAATGCATGAACATAACAACCTCATCTCATCATGTTATTGTTTCTGAGATGAAAAGTCTGTACTTCACCAAATAATGGACAATTGGATTCTCTCGCTACTCTCTTCACGAGCAAGTTATTTCTGTACTTTGAATAGCATCCTTGGTAGACAGTGCTACCGATATCAAATTTCCAACTCCTTATATGGATAATTAATATTTGAGCTGGTTACACCGAGTCGAGTGCTGTGAGAGTCTAATTATTGAAGTAGTGAAATTATGCGCCTGTTGCGACTAAAAATTATCCTACCAACGAGAAATATTTAGAAATTTCCTCTCACCGTGGCAGCCTTGAAACCTCGAATGATCGTAATTCAGTGTCCACCTCAATTTGCACGAGTCTACACATGGAAATAGTATTTCTGTCGAGTATTGATCGAACCACAGCATTACTGGAAAGCTCTATGAAATAGTCGTGGCCAAGGATTACAAAACGTGTTATATACTTTCTGAATTCGTGACAGGTCCGATTTCCGAGAATTGTGATCTTTTCGAACCCTCAAATCTCAGGGAATTTTTGATTTATCGAATTCCTTGTCTCATCCGTGATGCCACAGTGAAGACAGAATTAAATTCCGAACCTTTCTGTATAGGGCAGGACTGAAATCCCGAACATTTGTCATGCTCGTTCGCATTGAAGTTTTGCTGACTTTAATCATTGTTAACGCCACTTGCCATGGACTCTTTAGATCCCGAAAATTCACTGGAAGCATTCGTCGAATCGCGTCCTGACGATGGAATTTTGCGACGGCGGACAAGTCAACGATCTGAAATACTTTGAGGACCATGACATCGACTGTAACAAGGTCTCCAGGTACCGCGTCAAAGTACCTGATAAATTTGTCGTCGTTCTGAGATTTGCATTAAAAACTCTTCAGGCTGCTGGGGAAGATGTTCAGCGAAATGATATTCAAACACGGGTTCGTGCATTGCGACCCGCATCCGGGTAACGTTCTCGTGCGTAGGCGACACCCGTCGGAATTGCAAAAGCTGTCTGGGAGGACGTCTGTATTCGAGGCGGTGAAATCTTTCTTTCCGTTTTTATCCGGACGGAAGAAACCCAGCGATGTCGAAGTCGTGCTCTTGGACCACGGACTGTACCAGCATTTCGACGAGGAATTTCGGTGAGACGCTGGCAGAACTGGGCGAGACGATTTAAGTATTTGAATTCGACTCGAGCATCATTTGTAATGATTGGAGTCGATTTTTGCGGGTAACGGAAATGAACGCCCTCGCATCAAGAGTGATATGTCATCAAGGAAAAATTTACTTTCAATACTCAATTGAAATAAACCCGAATAGTTTTGGCTGACACTCGGCAGGGTTAATCGTTAGTATCCGGATGAGAATTCATAACAACTCTGTATATCAAATATGATGCCGTCGGCATAAAAATTCTAATAAACTCAATGTTGTGTCTCCGCCGTTGGGTCTTTAAACGGCAGCTAGTCGGAGGCGGGTACTAACATTCACGGGGATGGGACTACATTTGTGGGACAAAGTGAACTAGGGTTACCATACGTCCTCCTTTTTCAGGAGATTGAAAATGCCCTCTGAGGATGCCTAGATGTCCTCTTTTACAGCTGGGCTAATGGATCAGCTCAACTGGTAATCGGCTTAAATGACGCCAAATAGACAATGTGTACGTTCGAGCGGGTCGTATGGGAGTCGAATCAGACTTCAGGGTAATGATCTTTTTTTTGGCAACACAACAAGAATTCCAATAAATATTTCAAAATCGGCTGACTTTTATGGGTTTGAAAAAGTGTCCTTTCCAGGTTCCAAAATATGAGCCCTATATGAAATAGCCATGGTCCAGAACACCAAATTATGTTGGATGCAACCATGCAATGTTCCCTCTAATTTCTGATGAGTCTGCGCACACTCACCAACTTACTGCGCAGACC
>ATSW01032277.1:0-12232 GCA_000444245.1 Botryllus schlosseri
GACAATTAGATAACTTTAGCTGTCGAATTAGGTAATTAAAGCGAAATGCCGGCAATATAATTCTACTCTAATTCGTGAAATGTTTTTGTGCTATCATTTTGATTCTGATCTAATTCCTGGATTTCGTGAAAACGCTACAGAGCTGTATCGTGCGAAAAGAGCCACGCTCGCTGTACAGACATTTGCCATTCTCTTGCTTATGACAACCAACTCCGATTTGATATCAAGTGAACTTCATTCCATGTCAAGTTTTTACGATTTCAGTAATTTTACGAAATGAACTTGATGTTTGTCGTGCTATGAAATTAATTCAATTTCGACGTTCAGTACTTAACAGTAGGGTTGCAAAAAGGCCTTTGTTAAAAACACTTTGTTTAATGCATGTTTTAAACAGTGTTTTAAACAGAGGCCATTTTCAAAAAAAATTTGTTTTTTGTAAGTTGTAAAATTATGCCATAATTGTGTAAACACTTTCTATAACACATGCTGTATGAGCCTACGGACAATTACCACCCGATTTATTCGACGTACACGATAGGGAATGGTTGCAACCCTCAAAAGAGTCGGTTCAACAGCTGTAGTACGTAGATATTTCGTCGAAGGAGCCATATTTACCCTATATTTTCAATCAATCAGTTTTATCAATATTTTCATCGTTTCAAAACACCACAAAACTGCGATACAATGAAAAGATAGGAAGGTGTCGAAACAACTTGGAGTAGTCTTTAAGATCAGATACCCACCTTGGCCTAGGCCAGTGGTTCTCAACCTTTTTGTCTTCGCGGACCCTTTTCGGACCGTCACGGACCCCCACGAAGTTTTAGTTCAAATTTAGCTCAATTATCGTGCAATCGTCATCTGTCTTGTTCAAATGATACCTGTAGCCTTAGTGATAAATGTTTTTTGCTGTACATTTATTATGGCATCCCTGTGCTGTGCCATCAACCAGAGAGAAGATAAGATAAAAAGCGGTCAAGCACGAGTGATATGGTCAATTGGTCATGTACAGTTAGGTAAGACATGACGTCATACCTTACTACTCAACAGGGAAGCATCATCATAATACATACAATAACTTACGTAACAGAAAATTAAAATGACTTTTCTTGAAAAATAAGACCATACTAATCATGTAGAAATTGGGTTGACTTCTATTATTCCAAAGCGAATTCCGCAACTGCATTTCTTGAAATAAGTGGTCGTGTCTTGAAAATCCGCGCCTTCGATTTGATATGAGCGAGTGCCGAATGGGGCGAATGTAATAATAACGCGGAACGCTTCCGACGGCACATTTGGGTACGATCGAAACAAATTGACAAAAAAATGGTTATGTATCACAAGAGAAAACGGATTTTTGTAAACATTTCGAAGTCACCATGATTGACCTTACTCCTCCAATTTTTCTTTCTCACAATCCCCAATAAAACATTTCCAAACAGCAAAATGTTTGTAAAAGTGGGCTATTGGCAATGTAGCATTTAAAATGAGTCTGCGCAGTAGGATATTTCGTCTCAGACGGCCATTCTGTCGATGTGAGCTCTGGAGTTTTACTAGTATTGAAGCGACTCTGCTTCGTGATTTTCCGAATTAAAAAAGTACAGATTAGGTTATCAAATATTTTGAGGCTTCGCGGACCCCCAGGGGTCCGGGGACCCCCGGTTGAGAACCGTAAACCATGCTGTAAATTCGAACTATTTCCATAGGCTTTCACTCGAATACCAGCCCTAATCGCGTTCCTTCAATATCATCAATCCAAGCTGCTAACGACACCGCCGGAAAAGTCACAAGTACGGCTGCTGAACCGAACCCGCGCAACCCGATACTAAAATTGACCGCGACTTCCCCATAATCAAAACTTGAGTATCAACGAGCTCGAATTCAAGCTAAAAGCAAGAGCGTCGACATACACGCCCACGCGGAAAGAAATAAAAGTGGAAATCAGGACCGACAAATCGACTGCAAATTTTTCCGCGTTAATTATCCCGCTTGCATTTTTTACAGAATGTTACCTCTTGTCTACTTGTTAAGATTATAGCTTTACCGATATAGGATATTTGAACCGATACCGATAAAAACGATCACCGACATATTCAACCGATATCTAAAAGATATCGCATTTCCAAAACTCCACAGCATTTATTTGACCAGCTTTACAGCTACTGCTATGCATGGGCAAAATTTTCCGACTTTGTGGTCGGTTGACGAAAACAAAAGGTCGTCACTTTCGTTCGAACCACGAATTTCCTATTTAGCCCATTTTCACTCGAATCTATCCACTATCTTAGCTCTAAAAGCTGTAATGGAGGACGAATTTTCAAAAAGGAGGAAATTTAGGCGTCCTTGGAGGACATTTTCAAAAACCTGAAAAACGAGGGCAAATCCACCTAAACGAGGACGTATGGTAACCCTAGAATATTATCGTCTGACACTCGTCAGGGGTTATCGTCAACAACTAGCACATACAGAGTTGAACAGAACATTCTACAGTATACATATTGAATATGTATATTGTATATCAATAGCTGGTCACGATTCACGCAAAAGCGATCGCCAATGAATAACGTGTTTAAAAGCGTCACAGCGACAACACCTCTCGTTCGTTTATGACGGAATACACACGACACGTGAGCATTTTAGGTTTCACACCGCAGCCTCGCAGATGAGCTAATCCGTAATGAGATTAAAGATTGCAGTTACAACCGATGTACAAGCCGCAGTATTTCAGCACGTAACGAAACGTGAATGGGAAACGAGAACACTGTATGCAGTCGCGCGATGTTAGGCATTTCACGATGTATTAAATTGGCCGTCAGGTCACACGCGCTGGCTCAGCGCCCGCTTGGCTTGCGCAATGCCTGCTTCTTGTAAGACGGTACGAAACCGTAATTGAAACTAGCGTCAGCCCTGCAAATGGCAGCTCAACTGGGAACTAAGAGTCACCTTCGAGGTGGGAATCCCAATAAATGACTGCCGTTAGAAGGAAATTTCTGACGGACTTCACAGTCACCAATGGAGTATCAAGTATTGGTCACACGCGTGTATTATATGAATCCAAATCAGCTTATAATCAGAATTGTAGCTGCACACTACACAGTGCTTTCCAAATTAGAATTGGGATCACTGAATTCGCAAAAACTTTGAAGTTGAATTAATCCCACTGCAAGCTGCGAACAGCTTGACACAAACAGGCCACTTTGCTAACAAACCACATGTTTCACGGTGTAAATTGACACAAATCACCATATACATTCCTACTAAATACCAACTGTTGTATGTTATGACTTTTGAGGTTGCTTTCTGAACATTTGAATTCATATCGCGACGCGTGATGCGGATAATAATAATCTACGGTACGGCAGTGCGTGTAGTGGTAGCTTTTGATAAATATGCCGATAGTATTACTGATGTAGGCCTGAGTATGGCAGACTTGCACAATTGTATAATATTTCATTTGATATGAGCTGAACGTGATTTTTGTTGTGTTTCTGCGAATCGTTGTGATTTTGCGAATTCAATAATTATAATTTAATCTGGAAAAAACTGTGTAGCTATCATTCTAATTCTAATCTAATCTGGAAGAGATGAAAATTTTCTAGTGGTCAAACTGTGAAGTACGTTACGGCAATGCGTATAGTGTGATTTCCTTTTATAACTAAGTCTGCAGTATCACGGGTGTAAATATACATTACGGCAGTGCGTATAATAGCGCACGCTTGTTGATAAACAAGCCTCAAGCATTCCGGATGTAAGCCGCCATCATACCGCATTCAAGAAACCTCATTCGTCATAATCGGACGGATTTCAATCAACAGGAGTATATTTCTGACAGGCGACAGCGTGATATATCATAGATTGATAGCCTACAGTCCAATACAGTATGTGGCAACGCCTGAGCCGAAACGGCTCATGATGCGACCTCTTTTTTCTGCGAGTTTTGGTGCTTTTTCTTTGCAGATTTCACCGGAAAGTTTGCGTCACGGCGGTATTTACGGAGGCACGCCGCACGACATCAGCGCACGGCCCCGCTGGCATTATGTTCCGATCAATCAAAGATATTTCCATACTGCGAAAAACGCGCAGCGACGCGCGGCGTGCAACCTTTGCCGCGGCGCGACAACTTGACGCAGACTTTGACAACTAGATAGCTCCAGTTATATAATTAGACTAATTTTAGAAACGTTTCTACACTCTAATTTTAATTGTAATCTCATTTCTGGTTTTTCTGAAAATGCTACTGGAGACCAGAACAGTCCGAAACGAGCCACGACCGGCGAACAAACATTTGTCGATCTCGCGTTTATGAGAACGGATTCTGGCTTGATGAGGAATGCTGCACTGGGTTTTTGTTGTATTATCTCTGGAATTCGCAATTTAATTCAATTTCGACATTTTTTCAGAATTCGGCAATTGACATTTGTCATTCTCGTGTAAGAATGATTTGATGAACTGAACCCGATTTTTGTTGAATTTCATCCTAATTTGGAATCTCATACATTTCCAGAAGTTTTTTGTGAAATCAGTAATTCAAATTCTGATTTAGATTAAACTGTGTAGCCATAATTCCAATTCTAATATTATTTGGAAGAGCTGAAATTGCTATAGACATCCAAGTTCGACTTGACATTGATGTATTTCATCTACGCCTTCACAACAACAGCGCGTAAGAGAAATTGCCGCGTGCCATGTAACGAGACGAGGACTCAGACAACGCGACCAAGTGTCACGGTTGTTTGTTTATGTTTGGAAGATCAACAAACACGAACATGATCTATAACTGAGACGATTTGCGAGCGATTCCGTTTCGCTGTCGGGTAACAAATGGATCGTCAAGTTCTTGAAGCGAGGTCTGAATTTGCGGGCGGTCTACGGGCATAATGCCAGAGTCGAAGTATATAGTCGTTAATCATCCCAAGTAATCCAACAACGTCGCTTCTACGGGTTGGAAATGCGTCAAATTTGTTTTCAATAGTGTTTGTAGACAACTTAACAATTTCATGGGGTTGATAGTACAATTTGAAAAAAATTTAAACTCCTACGGGTTCACATACCCGTTGGAATCGAGCGCAATCAGTGAATCCCGGAATCAGGAGAAAAGTTTTTTCAACAACAATGAAGCGCATAAAGACGCGATTGTCTACTTTACTCAAGTCTGCATGTCACATAACCACCGCAATTCATACACCGGGCAGTCTAGTTTATGAGAATTATCCATTTCGCAAGCAATGACGCTTCGCTCAATTAAAACCAGTCGCAATCGCGGGGAGTCACCTCATTCAGTGACGTGGCTGATGACGAATTTCTGAACATCACGCTTAATTCCATGAATCGCAATACAGTCAGGGAGTTTTTTGAGGTGCTTTTAGTAGAACCGAAAGTCGATTGTATCAAGGCGTTATTTTTACTGTAAATTACATTATAATAGTCGCCTATGAGACATAATTAATGATGAATTGTTTTGACAGTCTGGTTTAAATCGGCTTGCGTTTTTATCGGATCATATCGAAAGTATAGGCTATTGTGCCGTATAAATAAATTTCGAAGGCGAAATCAGTTCTGTATCAACGCGAAGTGAAACTATATTCGTAAAGCCAGACTCATAAAACCAGACATGGAAAACTATAGATAATTTTAGTTGTCTGATTACTGTGATTAGTCAAGCTAGAGCGAAATGCGGGTAATCTAATTGCGATCTAATTTGTGGAATGTTTAATGCTCTAATTTTAATTCTGATCTGATCTTTCTGAAAATGCTACAGGAGAACTGTATAGTGCGAAACGAGCCAAGCTTGCTGTACTTGTCGTGGTTACGAGAGTGACGTCAGATTTGATATGAAACGAACTTGATTTTTCTTTATTTCAATCAAATTTTGAAACTAATTTAAGTTCCTAGCTTTCGCAAATTCAGCAGCTTTAATTCTAATCTAAACTGCATAAAACACTGTGTAGCTATAATTCTAATAATTTTTGGAAAAGCCTGATATTTTTTAGTTATGTAACTCTGCCATGGTGTCACGTTATTTTTTTGTAATTTGTAATCTGATATAATATCCGAGTTTTTGTGAATTCAGTGTTTCTAATCTAAACTGAAGAAAGAAGTGCATCTATCATATTAATTTGAATTTAATTCGTTAAAGCAGAAAATATTTTAGTTGTGTATCTCAGCCATGGCGTCGCTTTATTTCTCTGTAATTTGGACTTCAATTCAATTTCCTTGTGAATTCGCCGATTTAAAAAAAAAAACTGTGTATCTATAATTCAGAAACAAATTCAATTTCGAAAACCTGGAAATTATTCATGACATCGACATTAATTGGCAGCATTTCGCAATGCACGAGCGCAAAACAGCAGTACCGAAAGCGGCTTCTAATGCCGAGTTGCAGTATGCGGTAGCAGTAACTGCGCGTGGCACAACATAGGAGAAATTATCGCTGAAATTGGCTGAAATTTTTATGTTGTATTTCTGTGGAATTCGGAATTAAACTAAATTTTCCAATTTTGCAAATTCACTAAGTCTAATCGTAATCTAATTTTTTTAAAAACGTGTTGCTAGAATTCTAATTCTATACCTTCATGATAACGTCATCATTAGGGCGATATTTTTCAACCTGAAATCAGAATATTTTGACCTCGAAAACTTAACTTTGACAAGGTTGTACCCTCATGTATGTAAATTAGGTGTTTTCGCATATCATGTTTGAATTGTACTACTCATCTTCATTTCTGGTTGGAACTGTCTGTCGTTACGAAGTAGTTTGGCCTGAAAAAACTTTTTTCGAATTAAAAACTGACACATTTTTACATGAAAAAACTTTATTTTAACGAAATCTGGACCTTGAAGAATTCCAGTAGTTACATCACGCATTATGGTAGAAATAATTGAAATTTGTTGTAGTACCACAACGAAAGATACTTTCCTACATTCTCGGGTAGAAAATGTATGTCCTCACTAAGTAGCTTGCCAAGAATGGAGAAAGAACGTTCAACAATGTCATGTCAAAAAAAATAGCCTTAGTCACCATACATACAAATGATTGTTAATATACAACGTTCTTTCCAATTCTCTAATCATTGCTGCCCATGACCTCTTACGCGTGTCTCTCGAAAATATTTGGGTTCATTTCAATATCAATATACAGCTGAATTGCACACCTAGAACGAACATTCAAAATGCCCTTGCACTACGAAACCTGTATATAACCTAAACACGCGCGTAACCTTGCGCAAGATTCGAAAGTCCTCAATTACTGTTAGCATAACATCATGACAAGTCGCGGTAGGTAAGTAAATTTCCACAAAAGCACAGCTACAGTTATCCACTATCTGTGGCGATCTTACATTAACACACGATCAGTCGATCACGTACCGAAATGCATTGTCGTTCTAGTCCTTAATAGCGATCGCATATAGTTTGCACTTGTTTGTAAAGGAAACGCGGTCTTGAGACGCCGCTCAGGCGAGCTCAAACTCATTTGGTTGATACGAAATATGAATGCGGTGTGTCGTTTGACATGTACAAGATGCGCCACATACAAAAAGTCGACCTGAAACGCCGGCTATTATTTAAAGCTTATATCCGACCGCGAACTTTGAAGCTTTTCAGCCTGTACCAGAATTACAGATGTACGACATTAGCGTATCCAACATTCTGAAATCCGATTTGAATCGGGAAAAATATTAACGACCGGCACGCTGAAGTCCGTGCTCTGAGATTTGGACTATACCAGAAAACTTTCAGCTTTTCGGAATTAAATTAGAATTAGAATTGCAGAATTTGTAGCTACACGGTTTTAGTAAATTTGCCTATGTAAATAATCCGACAAATTATTCCATATTACGCCATAGCGTCATTGAAGGCATTACGACCACAGGGTAATAGTAAAATGCTTTCCTCGAAGAGGTATAGCAATGCACGGTTTTTCGCTACGCCGAGCGATTCATTTTTCGCTACAAAATCTATCCTTAACTAGTTCTTCAGTCGCCAAAGCATGAGGGTTGCATCTTGGGGTCACATTTTTCGTAAAATATTGCCAAACTTAGAATTCAGGTGCCGAACAGCTTAGAAAAGCGGCAACACGGCAAAGGGTTGACAGGGAATTAGGTACTTGGTGACTTGGCATTAGGAATGTAATAACTATTATTATTACTACGCGAAAGCAGCGCGTCAATATGGTCTAAATCAGGGGTCTCCAACATGCAACCCGCGTGCCACGTCATATTTTGCGGCCCGCAATCTGATCTAAGATTTCGGACGAAGCATTTGAAATGCTGGAAGATTTCTCTTTCAAAATATTATTGTTGCTGTTCAAAGTTACCTATTCTCCTCGGCCCGACATCGCTATTCCTCGCTATAGCTGAAACGGCTTTACGATGGCAACAGCATTTCATCGGGGGAGAAGTAGATGATATGAATGGGCATGGGCATATTGCCTTGACGTGCAATGGCCCAGACACTGCCAACACCGAGACAGTTAGAAAACGGTTAGGAGCTTCCCCAGTTCCCCACGTGGTCAATCATTGCAAGATGATAGTCATTCGGCTAGTACCGTGTCTCGCGAGCCCCGATATAGATGGCTTAGCCGCTAAAAGGCACTGTCAGGTAACGTGTTCACGTAGTTCATAGCTCATAGTTGTTTAGTAACATATTACTTCTTTTGTTGTTGTACTGCCCCTGGTATAAATCAATTGGGTAACGTACAATTAAATAATAGATTAAATTGTATATTGATGTTCGGTACTTCCAAGAAGCTCTTCCATTCGAAACTGAATATTTCACTGAATATGAACACGAATGATGCCGAGTGTTCAAATATGTACCTTATACGCAACCGTAAAGAATTACCGTAAATGAAAGTTTTACATCACATTAAAGATTACTTCGTATTTCTTCGACCACTTTGTGACAATTAGGGTTGCATTTAAAACAAACGGTGTTTTAAAACACTTTGTTTCAGACATGGTTCAAACAGTGTTTTAAAAAAAGGCATTTATAAAAAATGAAATTGTGTTTTTTTGAGTTGTAAAATTATGCCATAATTGTGTAAATACTTTCCAAAAAACATGTTGTATGAACCTACGGACAATGAAAACCAGATATAGCCGACGTATATCGATATGGGATGGTTGGAAACCTCAATATAGTCTGTTCAACATTAATAGTACAGATATTTCGTCAAAGGAGCTATATTTACCCTATATTTTCGATTGTCAATGTCAATCCACTATGGCGTCACAATTGAATATTCATGACGTCATTGCTGAAGAAAAGAAACAAAAAACATGTTTTAAATTAAGGCCTTGTTTTAAAAATGTTTGTTTGAAATTGATTCTTGTTTTAAATGCGACCCTAGTGACGATGCTGTTGGTTGATTACTGCTGCACGCACATTAGGGATCTTCAAAAATAAATTTTTTTCTCAAATCGTACTGGCTACTTGATGAAATTGTTAGGCTACGTAATTTAAGCATACACACCAAATTTGATTCGATTTCAACCAGTAGCCGCATTGCTACAGAAGAAAGTTTCTATTTATCATATGAAAATAAATACCAAAAAATTTGAAAATTTTCTGTTCACCCCATGAAAGTGTTAGGTTGTCTATAGAAACGATGTTCACCAAATTTGGTTCAATTCCAACCAGTGGAAGCGGAGTTAATGCCGTCGAAAAATTTTGATTATGAATAAAATGGTATTTACGGTGACCAATTCTTTAATTATTTATTATAGTGGTGCCCACCGTAAATACTATTTTATTCAAATCAAAAATTTAAAAAACCTAACCATTTGTCATTTCCAAGTGCGAAGCTTTGTACTGCGTGTTTAGTATTCTGTTACACGACAAATCGGAACCGCAAGGCTTCCGCGGTAGCAAAGAGTGTTTTAGCACCTCTCGAACATACTCACTTGTAAAATCACCGGGACGACTGCCTCGATCGGCCCGCCGCGAATTCTTCCAGAATCGCGCGACACTCTCCGTGGCGCATCTCTCCGTGAATCAGGATCATGAGACGAAACGCGTGACGTATCGCAACGGAATCGATGCACGGATGGTCATCTGATAACGGAACAGCGACATTGACACTACTAGATAATTCTAATTGCCTATAGTTCGACCAATTCGAGTGGAATGTCGGTAATCTGATAATCCCAATCCAATTCGTGAAATGTTTCTATGCTCCCATATTAATCCTGCTGGTTTTCTGGAGAATGCTACTTAGAACTGTACAATGCGAAACTAGCCAAGCTTGGTGTACAAGCGTTTGCCATTCTCGTGCTTGCGGGAATAAATTATCATTTGATATCAACGGAACTTGATTCAATGTTCAAATTTTCGCGAATTCAGCAATTCAAATCCTGATCTAATTCGAAAAAAAGCTGCATGGCCTACTTGTTTTAGATGACCATGGTTGCTGTAATTCTAATTCTAATCTAATTTGATACAGTTGACCATTTTCTAGCTGCTCAACTGTGCAACAGTCCGCCGGTGCCCTAGAAACGCCCCGGAACAATCGCTGTGCAGCGCGTGAGTACAGCCGCATTATTTCCTAGAGCAAAGGGGCGAAACCCCAACCCATGACAGAAACGGCTGACGTAATCGTACTGTATCGTAGTCACGCACGCGCGTGCGAACCTAGGCGAGATACGCTCAAGCACGAATTCGGATGTGTTACTCTATCCAAAACGCGTATGAATGAGAAAACTGCCCGACTCGTACACTCCAAATGAAAATGGCGGATGTGGCCCCATTTCCACACTGGCGTACAGCGGAGTTCACATAAACAGCAATTTCTGTTGCGACAGTTCGCATCAACACCTATTACAATGAATGAAAACACGTCAAAAGCACTAATTCTTACGAAATATATCCCTGGCAAAGCGCCGCACAACTGGAAAGCCTTCGGTTTTTCCAAACAAAATTCGAATTATAATTATAGCTACACAGTGTTTAACAAACTTTACTAGAATTGGAATTGAATTCGGGAAATCTTTGAAATTGAATTGGATGCATAGCAAATGTCTGTACTGCAAGCTTGGCTCGTTTCACACGCAACAGTTCTTCAGCAGCATTGTTCAGGAAACGCAGATATGGAGTAGAATTATAAAGAGCGTAAAACACTTCACAAATGAGATTACAATTAGACCAACGGCATTTCGCTATCTTATTAGGCAACTACAATGATCTATAGTTGGCTTAGTGTGGTTCCGGGATTTCCCGACATCTGGTCATGAATATATGGTTGGCCCAAGCCTACGCCAACGAAATCACGTACGTACTATGCTGGGAGTTGAGTTTTGGAGATTGCACAATGCGCTAGTTACAGTCATGCCCGACATCACGTTTGATACAATGGCGCCCAAGCAAACAAGACTCACGCCATCACAAACCGACCGAGAGTCCAATCCATCCAGAAAGCCATTCGCGCAGCGCAGCTAGGGTTAGAACAACGGCAGAATGCAAGCAATCTGTGACGTCTACGGCTCGAGTTAACTTTCGTACGCTGACATGGTTTACAAAGTCGACTGCATACGAAATGGGCGTGCGGGAGGCTGGTATGTTGGGACCGGTCTACAGAGCAGAACATCCGCGATTGTGTGATCAGACTGGTGCAAAATGCGCAACTAGAACTAGAACTACTCACTATTATAAACTCGCATCTAACACTACAACTAGAGCCTTTAAAAACCGGCAACTAACTAACTAAAACTTCCAAATTAAATTAGAGCTAGAATTAGAATTATAGCTACGCATGTTTTTTTACAAATTACACTAGAATTCGAAATATAACTACACATACACAGTTTCTTCCGACCTAGACTAGAATTAGGATTATAGCAACACATTTTAGCAACACATTTTTTTTCAAATTGGACAAGAATTCGAAATATAACTAGACAGTTTCTTCCGAATTAGATTAGAACTAGAATTATAGATGTACGTTTTTTTAAATTAAATTAGGATTAGATTAATAGTGAATTCACAAAAACTTTACCGGATTTTACCGGAGATTAAGTCCAAGTATGATTAGGATGTGTGTCCTGTCCACAGGAACCACTGTATTATAGCGTGTGATTAATACGAGCGATGCGCTGCGGAGAGATTGTAGACCAGCCCCGCGCTGCATATGAGGCACATCCTGTAACTGAGATGTGAACTAGACTTCCTAGCGCGATTGTGTTGCTGCCGAAATGGTTTCCTGGATTGTGCACAGGCTGCATTTGCCACACGCAACCCGACT
>ATSW01032306.1:0-10934 GCA_000444245.1 Botryllus schlosseri
GTCGATTGCGAAGGATTGCTGAACTAGTTTTAGTTCCACGAAGGCCCAGGACTTCATTTATCCAGGATATATTCAACATCGCAGTGTTCTTTGCTGCATGCGATTCGGAATTGTTAACAGGATGGCGTCGCTGGGAAGGGCCAAACGGCCCAAATTATCGAGCAAAGACAAATCATATTTCGACTCGTACTGTGACATATCCATCCACGAAGAAATGTTAGGAGACGCGGAACGGACTAACGCGTACAAAAACGCAATATTCCAACACAAAGAAGCCATACAAGGCAAAGTAGTCCTCGACGTCGGCGCGGGGACTGGAATTTTGAGTTGTTTTTGCGGCCAAGCGGGCGCAGCTAAAGTGTACGCGGTGGAAGCGTCTGCAATGGCGGAGCAAGCTAAAAAAATTGTTAATTCCAATAATTTACAAGACCGTGTTGAAGTCATACATGGAGTTATGGAAGAGGTTATTCTTCCTGAAAAAGTCGATGTTATTGTTAGTGAATGGATGGGATACTGTTTATTGTACGAGTCTATGCTTTTATCTGTGATATACGCCAGAGATCAATGGTTAAAACCTGGTGGAATCTTGTTACCGGACAGCGCAACATTGTATTTGTCGCCAATATGTGATGATGAGATTATGGTCGACAAAGTTCATTTTTGGAACGATATGGAAGACACGTACGGGGTTGATATGTCATCGATTATTCCATTTGCACGGGAATCATTATCGAAGGAAGTCATGGTTAAAAGTTTGGGTGCCGAAAATATATTAGCACATGAACAAGCTGTAAAAAACTTTGACTTATATGCCATTACGAAAGCGAACTTGTCTTCCGTGAAATACTCATTTCTGTTTCGTTGTTTTGGACATGCGGATTTGCAAGGTTTCGCCGTGTGGTTTGACGTTAATTTTTGCACCAATAAGAAGTTTTTGGCGAATGATGAAAAAACTCACGATGTAAATTCTTGCGATTCGAATAATCATGTCAAAAAGAAGTCTGTGCTGTTATCTACGTCGCCGTATTTACCAGAGACACATTGGAAGCAGGCTGTCCTTTATTTGAAGAAGGAGATGCAAGTGGTGCAAGACTCGAAAATTCACGGTTCTATCGAGCTGTCCCCCAGCAAAGATAATCCGCGGTTTTTGTCCGTAAATTTGAGTACCAAAATTGACGATTATCCAGAAGTTTCCAAACACTACTCAATGGGCTATGACTTGGAAAAATCTGCAATTGAATAGTATATTCATATTGAATTTAACCCGAATATTTTCGCCTGACATTTGTCACGGATAATCGCCAGCAACTGGTAAAAAATTGGAAAGAACATTGTGTATCAACAATCATATCACCAAATCTTCTGAACACCATGCATAAGATATGACTGATTTATATCTGCCGAACGCCATCGTAAGTTTCTATGGCGGTCACAATCATGCTCTATTTGTATCTTAGATTTGTGTCAAAATTTCAATTCGACAATCATGTGGAATATCATATTCTATTGTAACCTTATCACCGTATTGATTGAGACCAGACTTGTACAATGTATAAACTACTGTGTTTTCAAAATGCACAACTGGAATTAGTACTACTCGCTTTTCAAGACTCGCAACTAGAACTGGAACTACTCACTTTTCAAAACTCATAACTAGAACTAACAAGCTTAAAAATTCCCAAACTAGCTAAAACACAACTAGCTAGATTCAATTCGAAAGTGACTCTTTAACTTTTAGTTCATCGCATTGGTTTTCCACATGAGCATCAATACTGGTTTGAATAGGAGGGGTTTGACCCCGAAAACCCACTCCTTGGCTACGCCACTGGTAGTAGTGATGACTCTGAGCTAGCAATGGCTGCAAAAATATTATACAACAGAATATCAAGATTCACGCCAAACGATGACACATGCTTTCTAGTTGTTTTTCAACTAATTTTTTTAAATGTGCAACCAGAACTACTCAATATCTAACTAGATTGTTAGTTTGTTTTGTAGGATGACATGTCTAATGCAGACATCATCCTCGAGATGTTATTGCCATTGAGACATTGCTCACTATATTTCACACTGCATTTGATCAAATTTCGTTACATGTTGTGTCTTTTCAGATTCTTCATTCGCCCAATTCAGTGTTTTTAGCAGCTGCCCAGCATTCAATATACGTCTTTGTTTACCCCTGAGATTTCTAGCCACTGTTGTCAACAATTGTCAGTTTATGAGAGTTGCTGGCCTAATCAAGCTACTTAGCGAGTCATTTTGGACATTCATTAAATACCATTCTTTCGAATCCAAAATTTTCTAGTCCAATAACTTTACTTCTACGGGTTAGAGTTGAGCCAAATTTGGTACGCGCCGTTTTTGTGGCAATCCAAGAATTTTATCGAACAACCCAATAATAGTTGAAAAAAGATGTCATTTTCGGACAGCCCTACTGCACATTCCCCTGTAACTGTGTCGTGTTACTAAAACTGAAGGTTTTTCTATTGTTCAGATGTCGTAATATAGTAGGAGATAGCATAAATAATGACCAGCGAAAAAGAGAATGTCAAAGTCAAGATTCTGTACGGCCATCATGCTGAAGTGAGCACATGCTCATTATCTCCTTTACATGACATTTTTGTTACTGGTGGCGACGATGGCGTGATATACATGTGGAAGGTAGCTTCAAGCTCTCTACTTTCAAAGTTCACAGGCCACGCGGGACCTATCAATTGCTGCAGGTTTTCCCCGTGTGGCACGCGACTAGTCAGCGGTTCATACGATCGTACTGCTAAAATTTGGAATATTGCACATCAGAAATGTGCGATGACCTTAAAAGCTCATTTAAAAAGTGTTGAAGGAGTGTGTTGGTCTAACAACGGACTGGTTATAGCAACCGTGTCTTGGGATAAAAGTGTGATACTTTGGAATGCAAATACGGGGCAAATAATGAATAAGTTTGTAAAGCATTCTGACTGCGTCAACGCATGTGCTTTTTCTGCGGACAGCAACCTTTTAGCTACCGGAGGCTGGGATTGCGATGTGATAGTATGGAAATTGGATAATTACAAGGAGATTCTCCCCGCGTATAGACGCGATGAACCCGTGGCGAACCATGAAGTATTTGTGGGGCATGCCAAGAAGATCTCTGCGTTGTGCTTCTCACGAATTGGCATATTAGCGTCGGGATCTTGGGATCGCACGGTGAAATTGTGGAATTTTAAGAGACGGCAGCTGATACATACGCTTGAAGGTGAATCTTATATATCGATATGAGACATATAGGCCTACTGTTTCTTATTCAATGACTATCCAATTGTTGGAGGTTGAATTGAGGGTTAATTCTGATGATTGGACTCGATCAGTAACGGACAATTTTTTTAGTCCTGAAATTATACGCTTCTTGCCACTAATAGTAAATTTAACAATGAGAATTATAGTTTCGATACAATATTCCACTGTGGCCTCCTGTAAACCTCGGTTAGTCATATCGCAGCCTACGAACATGTAGTATAAAGCTACCCACGTTGATGGAATGACGTATCTGTGTGTGGAGTTGCTTCGGAATGGGATCTAGTTAGATGTGTTTTAATTAGTTAGTTGACGTATTTTTGGAGGTCGATAGTTCTGGCTGCGAGTTTTGAAAAGTGAGTAGCTCTAGTTAGATGATTTAAAAAGTGAGTAGTTCTATTTGTAGTTGGGTGCTTTGAAAAGTGAGTAGTTCTAGTTAGATGATTTAAAAAGTGAGTAGTTTTATTTGTAGTTGCGTGCTTTGAAGAGTGAGTAGTTCTAGTTAGATGATTTAAAAAGTGAGTAGTTTTATTTGTAGTTGCGTGCTTTGAAGAGTGAGTAGTTCTAGTTCTAGTTACTGGTTTTCAAAAGTTGATACTTCTAGTTACGCGTTTTGAAAATCCACTATTTTATACGAATCTGCCCTCCGCATGACTGAGACGACTAATTGACTCATTCCATGATAATTTAGCAAATTTTTTGACATTTGTAATGCATACCCTCAGAATTGTCCAATATTAACAAATGTTGTTCTTTATTTGAATTCTGAATAAATGAAAAAAAAATTGAAAAATTTTCAGCGGTTCAAAAAATAACGCCGTTCAAAATTCTTTTGTCACTAGGTGGCGCTACATTTGAAAATCTTTAAAATCAATATTTTTTGGTTTAATGATGGTAGAGAACCAATTGAAATGTCTAATTATCCAATTCTGGGGCCAAGGAATTGAAAAAAATCGACTTTTTCGCTCCCAGCTCAATGGAAAAAAAGTTAGGGATGAAACAAAATTATGGGGGCACGGACTTGAAAATCCATGTAGGATTCCATTTACACTAAAAAAAATTATGACAGTCTCTTAATTGTCAATTGATGCTATGATTTAACCTGGCAGGTCACACGGGATGGGTGGAAGCGTTGGCGTTCACGATGGATTCGGTTGAACTGGCGTCGTCCGCAGACGACGGCTCTATACGCGTTTGGAATATTCCTTCTCTCACACTGATAAGGGAGCTTCACGGCGAAACCGACATCGCGATGATGTGCCAATTCGATGCGCACGGTACTCTCATTTCATCGGGATCGGCTAAAGAATCACACGTAAAAGCAGTGGAAAAAATGCAGTCTGAAAATGAAAGGAAGGAAGAAATTGATAAACTAGATGTTTGATAAACATGAAATTTGAAACAAATTTGAAAATGATGCGATTTTCGATCGTAGTCATCACTACAGCCCAACCCATATCCGAATTTTTAGTCGATATGGATAAAACCGATAACGAGCACAATTGGGTCATTCCGTGTCAAGTGATCCAGAAAAACGGTAAAATGTAACCCAATGTCTCAGAATTTCATAAAATTCGGTATTATTATACAGTTCCACTGCATTAATGATTCTGATTCCCAAAGTACAAAACCTTATAGATATTTGTCCTTGTTGAGAGCTTTCCAATGATACCTTATAATTGGTGATCATACATGATTCCTAGTTGAATGTTCTAATACGTTCCGTCCAAATTGATATGCGCTGAAGAATGTGCAGATGGATTATTTTATTTCTATTCACTGTTGGCGGTTTTATTTTTGTCGAAAAACATATGGCACAAAACTATACTGTGACTTTGATGTCGAATATTCACTTGTAATGGTAGTTACTGATATGCACTTTCGTGGTTAAACCAGTCCGTCCTGTATTCCATTGTATCACTGTTATATCTCTTCTCTCTTTAGCTCATAATGGCCTAGTGTTGACATAACAATCGGTCACTATTGAATATAATGGTATACTCGATGGTATTTCTTGATATATCGATATATTTTGAATATAATCTTGTAATATATCGTATTTACTGAATGGTTGTGTTACCTACTACTGTGTCATTAAGAGATTATTATGATGCCACTCCGTCCTTGTGCTGTTGATGTGTAATTATTGATGGCTTTTATTCCAGTTTGAATTCAACTTGGAGTGTTCACATTGTTTCATCTTATTACAATGTATTTGGATTATCGCCTAGAGCTGAACATAATTTTGCACCAACTAATCTGTTTCCAACCTAATTTGTGAAACGTTTCTATGTTTTCATTTTCGTTTTAACCCAATTTCTGGTTCGGAAATTCGGAAAAAATGTGTAGCTATAATTTTGATGACCCGGCAGATATTTAGAATGGTAAGAATCTCGCCTCAGTATTTTGATGACAATGACACGTTTTTTGCTGATTGAGAAGCTTTAATGTTTGATTAGCGTGTGTGACTCTTGCAATACCAAAACTATGTTCAATTCAATATATAGTATATTCGTATTGAAATAAGCCGAATATTTTTTGCTAACACTCTTCAGGGGTAATTGTCATCAACTAGTAGAGAATATTCGGCTTTATTTCAATGTGACTATTAGAGTTCAAAAATGACTTCATTATCAACATTTTGCAAATTTCTTTAATAATTATTATTATTGCAAATACAAAATTTTGAACACCAATAACTTCTCTTCTACCCGTTGGAATTGAGCCAAATTTGTTATGCATCGTTTTTCAGACAACGTGGCAATTTCATGAAGTAGTCAATAAAATTTGAAAAAATATATTTTCAATTTTTCGAATGATTTCAAAGTTTTCTACCTAGAATAACGTCGCTTCTACTGAGTGGAATTAGTCAAATTTGGTGTGCAGTGTTTTTTTTTTAGCTAACCCAACAATTTAATCAAATAGCTATCGAAATTGGAATAAATTGGTTAAATTTGAAAAACCCTAATGAATATAATATCATTCAATTGTATAATGAAGTCATGCACCTCCGAGAATCTCTTAAAAATGTTACATGTCCTTTGTACTTAGTTAGCTTCTGCAGCTTTATGAATACCTTTACCAGTATTGATGTAATTCCTTTCATGTTAGTTAACGCACTGTCAATTTCTGATAAACTTGGTATTTTTTTCCAGTCCAGCACTAAAAGAACTCTCAAACTGCAAATTTGTCTTATTTTCTCAGATTTATCATACTGTCCTGATACATTTTCATACAAGTCACTAATGAGGATTCATGGATCACATCTCCATCATTCGAAGGGTAGCCGGGTGGACGATATTCTGGTATACGTCTTATCGATTTGTCAAACAGTTCAACAGGTGGATTTGCGTTTGCTGCAAGATTACAATCGTTTTTTTCACTGTTTTATTTTCGCAGGAATAAATGTCCGGAATACAGCTGTCGCATCATCACCGAGATTCATGCAATTATCATCACTGTGCTGTCATGCCGAATTCTCTTCTTCATGGGAAAGTGGCCTTTCGACAGTCTCGGTATATTCTCAGAACGTAATGTTGTTTGACGTTGTACTTGATTCTATCGCTCTTGCTACAGGCTTGGAGAATGAGCCCGTGGAAATTGAAACTATATGCGCTTCTTTAGGATATTTTCTACACGACTTCATCTGGTATGAGAGCAAGATTATTTTGCTATGGTTGTAATATACAAATCAATAACGATGTGTAGAAAATCAGAAACTGACGCCTGAGTGCCTCTCAAATTTTGCACGATGTTTTAGGCCTTCCGCTGGTGAACAGTGTGATCGGTAACAAAATATTTCTACATTTTCGAGCTCTCAAAGTTTTTCCTACTCTATTGTTTAAGTTTTTTGGCTATTTTCACTTCTACAAAACTAATTGCCCTCTAGACTTGGGATATTGTAAGGTAGAATGTAGATTTTGGATAGGTTTTCAAAGTGAAATTATCATAATTACTAGGTGAAATAGCCCTGAATCGTGGTTATTGGATATATTTTGATAATTTTAACAAATTTTTAGTGTTTTCAGTCATATGAGTACAAATGGTGACTGCTTTGATCACCTCTGTCTACGACACTCTGTTATTCTGATTTCACATTTTGAATTGTGAATTTTATTGTTTTTTTAAAATGGCATCAGGTGCCTGTACTATATGACGGAAGGAGTTACGATGTTGCTCCATCATGTCATGAGCATTGTAACCATGACAATCAGCCTGTACTTGGGGGTGTCCGCAGTGGAAGTTCTGGGTGCCATATTCGGGAGCGAGATATCATCTATATTTTTGAACGTAAGCCTTGGTAAGAACCCGAAACGTCTTTGGGTTGCTCTCAATTTCTTTTTCAATTTAGTTGCGTTGGTTTATCAAGTACCACAAGATCCATGACACTTCTTTTGGGATGCTGGTGGATGTTGTATTTGTTTTGTCCTTCATCGGAGTGCGAATGTTTGTTGGTAAGTGAGATACGACTGTTGATATACTATTATGTACTGACGATTACCCCTGACGAATGTCAACCGAAAATATTCAGACTTATTTCAAGACCAATGTGCAATTGTGCTTGTACTATTAAATTGTAAGTGAACACAAGAGACTCTGTCATTACCTATTACTGAAACCATAGGCATCGAGTTGCGGGGTGGCTTTGTGGTCGCATTAGTGATAGCCTACATATTTAAGCGTTCCACATCTATATACTGTTGTGAGGTCATGAATGATAATACTCCATTCATAATCTAATCAATAACTACTCGATTTCGCCCAGCATCAGTTGAAACTACTGAAGGTGATGAGTTACCATGCATGTGTAACAGATAAAATGCGTAACTGGCTACTGTATCCTAATCCGTTATCTGATTCTCAGGTGGGTATCTTGCATACCGAGAATTGCTGTCTCCAGCGCCGATGCTCATGAAGATTGGTGGCTCTTGCATGTACGGCGTCAACTGTGTGTTCCTCCTCCATATATTGTCATTTGCAAGGTAAAAATCAGAATCTGTTCCTAGTTGTATTGTGACACATGAAAATTGGTTTGAGCAATTTACGTTGGAGAGCTGATATTCAATACATTATAAGCAGGGTTGCCATACCGTCCTTATTTCTTAGATTTGTCCTTATTTTGAAAGGCCAGGTCTTAGAAAACTCGACTGTCCTTAGTTCTAAGAAATGTCCTTATTTTCGACTTGCGTCCTTATTTTGTCTTATTTTCAACAACTATACAGAACTTCGATCGTTTTCCTCTGGTATCTGTGTTGCGATTTTATGACATCATAAATGAAAGAAACTCCCGTGGCGTCTAGTGGTGAGATAGCTATGGCATAGTGGGTGGTATAGCAGTTTCGGCTGTACAAAGCTATCGCAGCGTGCGTCAGTTTAGCAGTAAACAGCAGTACCAGGTTTCTGCTGTATAGTCTACAGCAGAATATATTAGTTGGTACGGAAGGCAGCATTTATTGCATAGCGAAAAAGGGCGCAGTGCGGACGACACTTTGGTTAAAAAGTAGTAAAGCTATAAACCACTGATAAATTTATCTAAATTATATTACACATAATAGTTTTAGCTATAATAACGTTAAACTGATTATTTAAAATGAGAAAGCGTAAAAATGTTTTTCGTGGCGATTATGATAGAGAATTGAAAGGCATCAAATGGAGCTTGAAGGGCGCGAGCATTTCGCATATTGCAGTATATGTAATTGTGACATTAACCTGAAGGCCATAGGAAAGGCCGCTATTTCAACTCACATTAATATCCAAAAACACAAGTGTGTCATAATGCTTAATTCGAGCCAGTCGATGAATAATTATTTCACAAGTCGATCAGCACCAACCACCACAGACTACAAGGCAGCTGCTGCTGAGGGTATCTGGGCATTCCACACTGTCAAACACCAGCAATCATTCCTCATCAACGATTGCACATCGCAATTGTTCAAAACAATATTCCCCGATTGAAACATCGCAAAGAAGTTTGCTTCGGCCACGACCAAGACTACAAGCATTGTTACTGGAGTTCTTGCTCCATATGCTCAACAAATGATTTTGTCTGAACATGGTGTGCAGCCTTTTTCCATCTCTGTTGATGCCTCTAATCACAACGAGTAGAAGAAGTTTGGTTTACCACCCTATGGGGGGTCCGGGTCCAAAGTTGTTGTTTTTTTTTGGGGGGGGGCTGACGAAGTGCCCTGAGTAAAGGTAAACCTAGACCTGAGCTTTCGTGAGATCCACGAAGCACTTTCTAATAACAAGGAGTTGCTGGACCAGATTATTTCTGGCGAAAAGTATGGAATGTGATAGGCCACGGCTCGTGTAAGTATGTAGAAAAACGCTTTTTAATGCTAATCTAATTTTTCGACTGTCCTTATTTTTGGGGCTATGTCGATGGCAACCCTGATTATAAGTCTCACAACGCGTTATTTTCAATTCATGTATCAGAACACAGTTCAGCTGTCACTTTTGGTAAACGCATATCTTGTCTGAAGAGGCAGTCAAAGTCAGACTTGGACGGCCAGATAATCCTTGCCCTACCCATTATTTTTATATCCTGTTAATGTGTGCCTTTGTGTTGATTTTCAGATACCGAATTACAAAGTTGTCCAACAAGTTCAAGAATCAACATCAAAATACAAACGGCCATGCAGATATCGTTCAGAACGGTTCTCAGAATGGGTTACGCCATCGTGTAACTGACAAAAATCGCAGCTCTCCTAGCTAGGCTGCATCTTTACCATTTCAGTATTGTGGCTTTCTATCAATTTTCTGTATGCTGGCCTACCGTAGGCCACATCGCAGATCCTGGTTACCTGACTACAATTATACAACCTTAATTGAGACTAAGGTATTTATTTGCTTCTATGATTTTGAATTCGATAGTCAATAATTGTTGCTAATATAATCTGATGTTGTTAAGTTATATCGCAAGGCTTCACTAGAAATTACTGATACTCTATGCAGTTGTCAAATGATGCTTTTTTCCATCTGCTCATTAAAATATATTTTGTATCGAATTTGTGATTTGAGTTGTGCTTCTGTGGCATTAAAATCCTATCAAGTCTTGAGTTCAGCTGTGGGATTAAGGATTACGCAGAGATCATTACACCTGTCATGGCAAAAACGTCGCGGGTACAGGGTTGTAACCAAGTCACAAGGCTCCGAGTCACAAGTCAATCTCACTTTTATAGTTTTGACTCGAGTCATCTCAATTCATCGCCGAGTCCAAGTCAACGAGCAGAGGGTCGAGTCATGAAATTATGACCCGAGTCCAAGTCATTGTATAGACTGCTCAGTTTCCAGTTAAAGTCTTGGTAAACTCACTTTTTATAACTCTGTTTGGTGATATCAGATGTTTCGCATTTATAATATACTAATTTACCTCACTTTTAGCAGTTTCTGGTCGCATATACCAGTACCAACAGACGAAATCCTAATAGTGTGTTGGCTTCGGAATTACAATGAAATGTCGGTCTTGGTCGTCTGAGTCTCGAGTCAATGACTTGGTTCGAGTCATGAGCAATGACTCGAGACCAAGTCGAGTCAATACACAGATTGACTCGAGTCGAGTCGAGTCATTTCCGTATTTTGAAAAAAATGACTCGAGTTAAGTCGAGTCATCAAAAAATCGTGACTCGAGTAGAGTCATGACTCGAGTCATTACAACCCTG
>ATSW01032341.1:0-10393 GCA_000444245.1 Botryllus schlosseri
CCCCCAAGGGGGGCGCGCCCCCCAGGTTGAGAACCCCTGTTTTACAGGCAGACAAACCGGGGTTAGTTGCTGTTGCCTCCAGCAATTATATTATAGGTGGTGCCAATACGGGTTCGCAGGTAGAATACCGTGTTTTTTGTGTTATTCGCGCTGCGGTTAACTTAGTGACGACGAGCCCTGCTATCATTTTCAATCATTCCTCTTTTCATAATTTTTCGTATTTATCGTGGTAACATGATAAATTTGATTGATTGAATGATTGATGGATGGGTGTCTGGTGATGTCGTAATGATCGGTAGATAGATGACAACATGGAAGCTTGCGACTAACCGATGTATGGTGCGCTCGGATCTATAATATGGATAATTATTATGGTATTTCAATTGGTTACTTTATTGTATGTTATAGTTGTGATAAATGTCGTTCCAAGATTAAGCGTCGCCCCGATGAGCTCCAAATATATACCTTAATGTACCTGTTGCTTGTCAAAATTATATTCATGACCAGCAAACGCTGACACCGGCACCGACAACTGTTATAAACGTAGTTGCCATAAAAACTGGGCGTCTTCAGGTTAAAAAACCACTCATTGAATTTCAAAAAACGCATTCAGCGCTGCTGATGATATCCCTTTTTCTATGTTTAGCAATCCAAATCCCGGTATTGTGTGAAACAGTGTGTCAGTTGGTGTTCAATCACAAACCTTGACGTATGCGGTGTTGATTTTGTGGGTGTGCTTATTTCAGGTATAAGTTCGGAACTGATATCTTCTATTCTCGTAGACCGTTGTCGCCTATGTCTATAAGGACGTTCAAGTTTCAGAGTCACAAAATAGACTACTGATCTGTTCATATAAAACATGTGTATTTTCATTTCGCTTTTTACCTTGCGTGTCGTGGACACGTCTATAGGCACGCGTATGCGTGGTGTCCGTATAGAACTATATATGGAGGAGACTATTATATCGATTTACGTTTAAGCTACGTATAGTGTCTGGCTATAGATAACTAACCTCCGTAGGTTAGTTATCTATATAGTCTGACCGACTCGGATGTGACCAGGCTTATTCAGATTATGCAGCTACTATACCTCAATATAATATTGGAATATGGTGTTTCTACTAGTACAGGCAGAAAGTATTTTACCATGTCAACAATAATCATAAATTTGACTCAGGAATACCTGTATGTATATAATATGCAATAACGATCAGCACTATGCGGTATCGTGACACTGCGGTCAAATAAAGTCCGCCAGGTTATTCTAAGTGGCTCGACAGTTGCAGATCAATATTTGAATATCCTCACATATTCCTATAGCTCAAGAATATATATCTTGCTTAGCGGCAGAATAACTCAGCATTTGGCTTGCAGTAAGTCGACTGCAGGTGGGACAGCTGTGAAACTATAGTGTATGCGGAACGGGTGATGATGATGATACTACTATATGCGACTCAATTTCGCAGGCATACTTCGATCATGATGCAGTTGCTGTACTGCCACCGCGGTTTCACTGCTAAAATTATTGCCGGCTATAATAATATAGGAGTAACATGGCTTTCGTACTATATGTTACTCCAATTACTGCAGGATAATTATATTAATTTGTTCTTATTTTTCGTATGTCATTTTATGTGGCGAGCACACATTGGCGATAGAATCGTCGTAGTCACTGGAGAGTATAGCTACCGTCTTCCTAGAACTACTATCGCAAAATGTACACAATTCTGGCTTAGAATCGCGATCAGTCGCTCCTATACATTGATAATGACCCGTTATCCCCGGAAATGTACTCTACTGCAGTGAAATGTATGCCTAATCATTCTCAAAATCCTTCCACTTCTATAGATCGCCACAAATTCAATGAAAGCGATATGAATTGTGGTCATGAATCGTTAAGTGCACTCAAATTTGGAACTACGATTTAATTACCATGAATCCTAAATTTGCATCATATCATGAAACAGAGGTGGTCAACCTACTTGGCCAAAGGGTCACATGCGATTTTCCAAACCATTGCGCTGTCCAATTAAGTATAATAGATGGCCTTTTGTTTGAAGATAGATTAGAAAACGGTGAACACAATACAAAATATTGGTCACTCGAGCTGAACACTTTATTGACTGAAGCATCCCAACGGTCTCCAGTGATGCGGGAATACGGGGAATATTCCGTTCTTTCATAATTGCGAACAAAGCTAGACCGAGTTCTGTATATTACGCCAGGGCTGTAACCAAGTCACAAGTCAATCTGCCTTTTATAGTTTTGACTCGAGTCAAGTCGAGTCATTTTCAATTACCCAACGAGTCAAGTCCGAGTCCAAGTCAGCGAGCAGAGGTTTTAGTCCGAGTCATGGTATAATGACTCGAGTCCGAGTCCAAGTCATTGTGTTGACTCCTCAGTTTCCAGTTAACGTCTTGTTTAAACCCACTTTATATAACTGTGTTTGGTGGTATCGAATGGTTCGCATTTATAATGTACCAATTTTATACTGATTTTCCTTAATTTTAGCAGTTTCTGGCAGAATTTTTAAGTACCAGTTCAAATAGACCAAATCCCAATAGTGTGGTTACTTTACTATTCTTCGAAATTACAATGAAATGTCGGTCTTGGCCGTCTGAGTCTCGAGCCATATGGCTTGGTTCCAGTCATGCGCAATGACTCGAGTCCAAGTCGAGTCAATACAGAACTTGACTCGAGTCGAGTCATTCCCGTATTTTGAGAAAATGACTCGAGTCAAGTCGAGTCATCAGTAAATCGTGACTCGAGTCGGACTCGAGTCGAGTCATGATTCGAGTCATTACAACCCTGTATTAGACTACTTATTTTTAAAGTTTTGTTAAGGGTACTAAAAGCAAGAAATCTCGCGGAAAAAATTGCGCAATGATCTATTGATTTAGATCAATCTGCCGCGAAATCACTACTTTATGTTATTTTACAATGATTTACGAAAGTGTGGGGGACCATAGCCCCTTTAACCGCCCCTGGCTATACGACAATACTTTGAAAATATATCTTTTGTATTCATCAACATTCCGAATTTCGCGGTCAGGTTAACCGTGGTGTTGTTTGACCTTGCATGTTCACAATAAATTACGTTCATATTTTTATTTTTTGATAGTAGGCCTAAAACAAATTTAAGTTACCGCACGGGTCACTCAAACCCATCTCGCGGGGCACTGATGGCCATTCCTGACATGAAGGCTTTGCAACATTACCAGATCACCAATTCAACAGGCATGTCCAACTAGTCATAGGCCCACAACGGTACACATACCCCGATCACGAGTTGATTGGCAGACAGAGATGTGTGCTTTTCAGATCCGCATTTGTACAAAAGGGCGGGCTATTTCGTCACGCCTATATTATATATTTTGTGAGCGTAGGAGTTTCCGCCCTGTAGTATGAATTTATGGTATAGTCAGCTTATCTCACTTTGTATTCTGTGGTTTAGCATTAAAATAACACAGAAATGAAGGGCACATTCATAGTTTCGTTCGTCCTGGCATTAGCTGCTACGGTTCATGCATACACGTATATCGACATTCAGCAAGGCCGACTGTGTTGGCAAAGCAACGTCACGACCAAGAAAACGGGCGGTGTCATAACCAAAGTGAAAACTCATGAAAGCTATGCACCAGGGCAAACATGGCAACCAGGTCCTTGTGAAGAGTGCTCCTGCCATGTGCATAGTTATCGGGTATGCAATTTCACAGTCAAATTCATTTCTACCAATATCCGCCTTGGGATCAAGTCTCTACCCCCGGGTTACAAGCAATGTTCCCTCTAATTTTTGACGAGTCTTCGTACACTCACCAAATCCCTGTGCAGACCCTTGGACAACAGTGCGTAACGACTAAAAAAAGGTCATCACTGCGAATTTTTTGTGCGCAACTTAGATTTTCTGTGCGCAGAGACCGTGTCAGCACTGCGCATTAGCGCACGTGCGCAGCTTAGAGGGAACATTGGTTACAAGCTATTGCATTATCTAGTTATATATAGCAGGGGTGGGCAATTTCCCGGTGAGTCAAATGAGAAGCAAAAAATAGCTGGCGGGCCAGTACAAAAGTTTAGACTATGTTCTGCGGCGTACAGTTTTATTTCTAAATGGAAGGCAGTGATTTACAATGTCAACACATTTTGCTAGGAGGATGCGTTAATCTTAGGCTGGTTCCCTAGCTCACGTGTGGCTTGAAAAAATAACCTTGCTGTAAAGCTACCTTTGAAATCTTTAAATATTCCCGTAGAATCGTTGAATGTCATAGCAGAAAAGGTCCTTTTCTACCCTCATCGTGATAAGTAGGCCTATAAAGAACAGGTTGATCAGTGATCACGTTTCAGTTGCATAGGTGGAGTGAGACTAGCTGCTAAAACACTAATAACTATGCATTATCTTATAGGCTACTACTCATACTACATCCTACATGTAAAAGTGCGGCTCATATAGACCTGAACATTATGAAGCTCTTGGTGATATTTTCACTAATTAATATACGTTAACTTGTTTCAGAACCTTCGTTCTTGCTACCTTCCTGTTCAAGACGAGTGGAAATCTGTTGAGGGCGGGCCACGGGAACATTTCATCACTATGAAATTCGGATTCACTTTCGGCTGTCCTTTCGGATTCAGGCAGGTGGGAAAGAGCAGAGAAGGCCTGAAGGCTGAAATGTTCCTCACATACCGCACCGTTGATGCTGTATCAATGTTCTGTGCCAATAAGTAAGAATAATCCAATTGATTTCATGCGTATGGATACGATAAATGATATCATTGTTTTGCAGCAAGCAGCACATCAGTAATTTGTCGGAAAAATGCGTCGCTCTTCCCAAGGAAGGTGGTTGCGAGTTTGATGTCGTGCTGAAAGATGATCATAGCAAGGCTTGCGACGAGCCAATTGCTATCGTGGGATAAACTTGGCGGTTGAGATTTTCACATCATATAGCAAAGATCATTCTGTAATCATGATGGATAATTCTATTTTTCTGTCGGGCGAAACACGGCGAAATTTCTGGAGTTTTGGAGAAAATTAATAAAAATAATTCTTGTGTGAGTTCACAATGTTCACATGCTCAAAAATGTGCTGTCCGAAGGCGAGTGGAGATAAAATCAGGGCGGGGTTTTAGCACGCACCAAGACATTTGAGTTATTTATAATAGCATTTACATGGAATATGTATAGGTCCCATAAGAATCGGCTTTAACGAAAGGTTGCATAAATTGCGTATTTGTTAAACCCTGGGCTAGCCGTATGTTTGAAGGTTGAAGAATTACAGCCCTAACAGTTCAGGCAACTGGTATTAGGACTTGGTTACATAACATCCAATTAAGGATATCGCATTGAACAATATTTTTCTAGCTTTACATGGTTATCGCAATGTTATGAGCCTCAAGGACACATCGAATATCCACCCGCCGCGATCTAGCAGAATTAATAATAAAGTAAATTTGCAGTTTGTTAATCCATGATATTCATGGTGTTTGATGACGACTATGGTCATTTACTAGGGCGGAGCATTGACCGAAGTCGGACTGGATATCCGGACGGATTTTCTCATTTTGGGCCGGAGCCGGTGCTCCGGAGCAGGGTCAGTAGTTTTAACTAAGAATATGATAGCCTTACCCTCTTCTACCCCGATTAAATAGTTAAAGTGAAACGTTCATGGAAATAAACCACATGCTATAAGCTGAGATGGATCAATTGTAATTTGTAATTGAGCTGAATGTAATTATTACATTTTTTCGTGTAATTATAATTGTAATCGAAGCATTTTTTATTTTGTGTAATTGCCATTGTAACTTGATAAAATTTTTGCCTAATTACAATTTCAATTACAATATATTGTTATTGAGACCTGACAAGCACAACATAAAATAAAGCACAATACATAGGTATGCTATGCGTGCGTCGTTAATTAGCTAATTCACCCATGCTAAACTGTTTCCCAAACTTCAGTAGCAACAGAAAACTTGGTAAATCACAATATAGTCTAAATCATGGGTCGGGAACCCAGGGCTCTTTGATAAATTCTTAATTTGCCACTTCGCATCTTATTTATCAATATTGCTGAATTTGTTTGTGAACTTTCATAACGTCCGGAATTTTTATGCTTGTGGTAAATGAAAAAACGTCTTTGTAGGGTCAAAAAGTGGCATACCTCGAGCCTTTTAGTGGCTCTGAACTCTCCTTTTCAAAGTTTCCAAATTTACATCCGTTGGTAAATCGCTCATTCACCAGTTCAACATAATAGATTTATTGTAATTCGCAGCTTGTTATGTTGCAAAGTGTCTTAAAGGATCACGAAGAAGTCACCGGGGCTCTCACCTTGATCCAGTCACGGGAAAAAATACCAAATCAAGATTATTTTGCATTGAGTGAGCTCGTGAGTTTGCAACTGCCTTTCAAGGACGCAATGCAGCAAGTTGAAGGAGAAAATAATGAAATTTCCTCTTGAATTTGTCCGGTTAAGTGTTTGGCTCACTGAAAGCAATGGAACAACTAAAATACTCTAATCTCCACTATTGCCAGAAACGCACAGCTTATCTTAAAAACGCAGTTTTTAAAAAATTGTTGCCATATACAAATTCTCCTGACAACAAGGGATGGTGCCCTGTAAGGTTCTGCGTGAACGCGAACGTGAACTTTGTGACGTCACATGACGGCATATTGATAATTCTAACCCTGCATTTCAGTGAAGTGATATACAAGATAACTAGCGACGACTCAGGCCACATGCAACAATGCTGAAGTACATGTTGACTTTTTAAACGTCTTCAAATGTATCACTGAAGCAATCAAATGCTATATAAATGCCATAAATCAATATCTTCGGTCCCATTGCCAACAATTTCGGCGAGGACTTGCGAGGGAATGTAAGCTTACGCCTTGATGAGGCGATACTGGCAATGTATTCGGCTTCTAACTAATGCTACATTGATAATGAACAGATTGTAAAACGGGTTTATATACTTGCTACTGAGATTAATTCATAAACTCGTTATACAGTAACCTAGCCAACACCCTAATCGCACAGATTTGGTTTTTATGACACAATCAACATATCGAATCAAGATTGAATCCACGCATGCTGGATTTTTGCCATTAGACAACGACATATTCTTTATAACAATTTCAATGATTGGTTGAATAAGCATCATTCGCCGACTACATACATGTAGTGCATTTCGTTCTTGATGTTGTGTGATTGCGGTTCAAGCTCACAAGAGAGTCACTAAATATTCACAAACGGAAATCTTAATATTTCGAACAAAAGCAAGTAAAATTTTTAGCAAGGTGCACGCTCGTTTAGTGTTGATTTTATTTATGCTCCAGCGCCTTGCATAGAGTGGTCCGAAGTTGAAATTCAAAGACTTTAAACCAAAGATTTTACAATGACTTGAAAAATTGGATTAAATGAAAAAGGTTCACACTGCCGAAGGTTCGTTTGTGAACGTGAACCTCTAAATGTCTGAGGTTCACACACAGAACGTGAACGATTGAAAAAGAAGCAATAGGTTTATAATTTGTAATTGAGCTGAATGTAATAATTACATTTTCCATGTAATTGTAATTGTAACGTAATTGAAACATGCAAGGAAGTAATTGTTATTGTAATTATAATTGAACTGATTTAATGTAATTGATCCATAATTACTTCTGATAAGGGTTGGGTTCAATCTTTGAGTTTTTAATTTCCTCTTTGCATTGTTCCAATCAATATTTAATACCATCCTATTAGTAGATAATTATTACCGTAGTTCTTCGGACCGGACCACCGTCATTTCTAAAATCCGGCATAGGAGTCGGACCGGAGTCGGACCAGCTGAGGTTCCCAAAACAGGACTGGAGTAGGACCGGAGAATTTGTCGATCCACTCCGCACTATCATTTACACAAGGCAGATTTTTTTTATTATGTCGTAGCAGCCGACGTATAGTACGGCCCACTTCTAGACTTTTTATTAGACACCCCTTACGCTGATGAGATGGCGAGGAGGAGCCTAGATAAACCTCCGACACTTCAGTAGGAATTCTGGACTCGACCTCGGTCGGACTCGACCCCGTAACCCATTGGTGTTGCAGCTGTTGATTATACCACTACGCTACTATGCAGTGAAGACTCTATAGGAAAATTGTTACACTCGTACTTCTCTGTACCCTCTCTGTGTCCTAGCGCCCCCAGATATATCCTTTTGTCGAACTTATAAGCTTCTAAGGAGTGGTAGCGCCCACGTTGCAGCCTAACGATAAAATATAGCAATCTTTATTTCCCAGGATTTGAACCATTGCAGTGTTACGATAATATGGATAATCAGCTCCAGGTCACTGGACCTTATGGTCCTAAATCTGAAAATAGAAGATTCGTTTTTGCTTGGCAGTCCAATCCCTTATAGAACTACGCTAGTATAGTGGGTAGAGATGAACCCCTACAGTATAAGCTGTAGCTATACCCGTCATGGCTGAACGGGCGACACGCATAGGCCTATATCACTGCTAACTTCACTCTCCATTATTCTGTCAATTGCTTCGTTGACGCCAACTCCGAGATCTGAAGGTAAGGTCAAACAGTGAGACGAAACTTCCTGATGAGAACACGCTCAACGTGAGAACAGCTAGAGTGAATTTAACCATCTCCGTCTGTCTCTGTCATTCGAATAACATATTAATATTACTACTACTTGATGATCTATAGTTTACAGTCTAAACAGCGATGAGTAGGTATATCGCAATTTGATTAAGTGGAAGAGGAAGCAGTGTAGAATTAGATTTATAAGTATAGTTAAGTAGCCTATAATTGATTTGACTGCGCCACTTGAAAAGCTTGGAAGGATGTATATGGGGATCTTTTCTTGATGGATTTCGAATTTATCTGATAAAGTAACTCAATGTGTCGCAAAGAATGGAAACTTCGTGGAAGTAAGTGTGAAAGCAGTCAGCATTGTGACTCAAATAGAAGCGGAAGTCACGCATCAAATTTCTACTCGAACACAAAGACAGCAGAAATAGTGATTTCCAAGACATGTCAAAACTATATCTAGTGGAAGAATAAAATGAAGGTTAGAAAATACTAAGGTAGGCAATTTCTGAAGGTGGAATTGGAAGATACGTTACATACGTTTAGAAGGCGATCGAAAGTGGCCACTTTTTAACTCGCAAGATGTATATTTGTGACTAACGCAAAATGATCAATTACGCTGCAAAGCGATGCTATTTTCTAAATTATATCAAAACTTCTCCAAGTAGAAGTAGAAAATGCAAGGCCCAAAAGTACTCAAGTAATCAGCTATTAAAGTAGATATCGTCAGGGTTGTTTGACTCGAGTCGCTCGAAGTCGTTGGCTCGACTTGACGCAGTTTGTGTATTGACTCGACTTATACTAGCATAGGGTTGCCATACGTCCGGAATTTCCCGGACATGTCCGGAATTTAACTGTTTAAACTGCGTCCGCGAGGAAATTCTAAAATATGCATAAATGTCGGGAATTTTGAAGGCTTGAAATAGGATAAGAAAAATTAAAATCAACATGAAATATATTCTTTTTTTATACAGATTTATTGCACTTGAAATTTTTATTCGCGCTGCGCGCAATTTAGTGTCACATTCATTGACTTTAATATGGGGACCACCACCCTCGCAAAAAAAGAAATCAAAAATAAATAAAATTAACCCTCATTTACTGCAATAAGTCTAATTGTAATCGCAATTATAGGAGAACGGTGTATATTCCTAGAGTCGGCTAAGGCCATTTAGATACTTTAGTCAAAGTAGGTGGTTCTAAACCTGGGTATTCCTTTATTCTGGGCTTCGCGAAGATGTTGAACGTAATCGGCTTCCAAAATAGGCCGTGAGTAAGTCTGGGTAAGCTGACCTCCTTTTAGTAATCAGGTTATCAAATTTTTTGATGGGCTACGGAACATTTTCAAATTGAAATGAAGTCGCAACCATAAAAGGTTGGAAACCACCGGATGTTGCAACATGCTGGTGCATTTTATAGTACAATATGGAAGAACCAATATTATTGACACAATTCATTCATATAATTTAACAACCAGGTACATATAGTTAGTCCCCACAAGTTGCTTCGATTACCTGATGGTGGACCCAAAACCAATGTTTTGGGGCGGAAAAATGTTGCTTCGGTCCTGGTTACAGCACAAAACCACATACAGTAAATTTACCGACCTAACAGTATAGCAACCAAGGCATCTTGGGATCGTGACTACCTGTGGTCTCCGTTATCTTTTTACATTGTCTTGGTCAAAGCTTTGCTAAAAATATTCGTCCGATCATATTTTCACCTGCCCAATACAATGTACAATGCGATATCAAGACACACAATGCGTTACTACCGAGCGAGATAGTGTAATGGTTATGCGTCCGGCTTCTCGAGCGGTAGGTC